>JBBPNF010000030.1:0-34461 GCA_038090755.1 Leccinum truebloodii | reverse complement strand
AAAAAAAAACCCCACTTCCCAAACCCCACCCTTTCCATAATTTAATTTTTTAATAAATAAAAAAAAAAAAAAAAAAAAAAAAAAAAAAAAAAAAAAAAAAACAGAAAAGATGGTTGATTCTAATAGCGGGAGCTTTGGTTGCATGGTTCAGTCACTTGTGTCCAAGAGTTCATAGAAAACTCTGCCTTTGATGGTACCTTGGCATATGCAGCAGAAAAAGATAATCTGAACTATCCACCAATATGACAAGATGTGGCCAGATGAATGGTGGTGGAAAACCCAAGTCAGTAGACCGGACTGAATTGTCTTGTTTCAAGGGTGACAAGCAAAGGTCGCCTTCATTAGAACAAGACTGCTTCGTTTCTCACACTACCAGTTGCTGGTATATGCGACAACAACTTTGCCTTTACTACCTCGTTTCATCAACCCACTGCATAGACTTTAAATATCCGTGCTTGAATAACAGTTGCCCAACCTTAATGGCTTGAGACCACAACTTGAATCTCAACTGTGTTTCAAAGTAGCACTTGCAGTGTTCACTTTCGTGACCAGTAGTCCACATTCAAGTGGGAGCAGTCATCTGCATTGCATTTGTAAAAGCATAGAACCGTGAACTCTTTTACACTAAATATGACCTGGTGTGCCAGACACTGTATAGTGTCAAAGGTCGCCTTCACAAAGCAAGTTTGTTGTGAGCTGTCCTATCATGCATCTGTTTTGCTTGGGTACTTGCCAATCTTGAAACAGCTTCTTCATTCTCTTGTGGCTGCTGGCCAAAACAGTGTTGAGATGGTTTGTGCTGATGGGCAAATCCAGAAGGTCTTTCCAATACTTGCGGTCTACATTAGAGACCACCTTGAGCAGTGCCCAAGGTTGTATGCTGTTGTGCTGAGAATCATTGTCCAACATACCTGGTGTGTGCAAATCAACAAGGCGGATGACAACAACAAATTTGCACTCCATAATCACACACCAGCAAAACCCTTCAGCCCATTTTCTCACCCTTCTGGGCTGACCTTTCTCATACCAACATATTTGCCTGCATTGCATCTGATATCTTGCATCAGCTCCATCATGGAGTCTTCAAGAACCACTTGAAAAGATGGTGTGCTGCCATTGGCAGTCTGGTCAACTTCAACACCTGCTTTCATTCAATCCTATCTTCCCACTGGGGCCTTTCACATTTCAAAAGTCGAATCTGAAAATGGTAGTTGTTCTTATACAACAAATACTACCAAGTCTTAATAACATCTAGCTAGACCTTTCATTTACACTTATGTAATGTTCATTAGATGTAGATAAGTAAACTCTTCTTAGTATCTCAACATTTCATCTCAATACCTAGTAAGTTTTCTACTAGAGCTTCCTTTCATTACAATATAGTTTTCTATATCTCTACTGCACTATTAGAATATCCAGATAGGATTTCTAAAGGTTCAAATTTGCCCCATCTTGACTCAGAGATAGAGAATGCTAAGCATCATCTTACAGAGTCTAACCCATGTCATTTGCACAATAAGGTTGCTGATCAATCCCTGAGATTGCCCATATGATTTATATTACACAAAACATGAAACTGACCATATCTTGACAATGTGTAGAGCGATTTATGTATAGAAAATAGCAATAGAAAGCTGAAAGTCAGTTGGATTTTGAGAGTACCTATCAGATAACCAGTTTTGACCAGTTACTAAATCAACAAAAACCGATCAAAGCTGGTTACACTTGGTTAAACCTGGTTAAGGTTACAATTATGCACAAACTTGCCGAGTGTTCATTTTGGCTAATCAATGAATCGTGGAATTCAGTCTGCCTAGCCAAATTGCCAATTGGTAATATGTCAAATTTTCAGTTGCTGGTTGATCTGTGAACTGTAGAATTCAGTCTTGCCTAGCCAATTGGCCAAAAAGCTGAATATCTCCTCATACTACTGCTGTAGTGCTTGGATGTGAGGGATAGATATTCCTGAAGGATAGATCACACAAGTTTGAAATATTGAGAAATATGTTTCAAATTGTTGTAAAACATTGTGTAACACTTCAAGATCCTGTTCAGCTAGACAGTATTGGCAGACATTATAACAAAAGTCCATGAAAGCAGCTATAGCTTGTTGATCTGTTTTTTTAGTTTTGTAAATGTAAAATGAAATTTGAGGTCTAATTTTTATCTTTATTAGAGCCTTAGAGTCATTCCCTATCCATTGCTTAATGCTACTACAACATTGTGGAAATCATCTTAGACCAGAAAAAACCCATATTTAGACCATCCACTACATGTCGCCAAACTCTATAGCTTCATGAATGAAGTGTTCATGGAGACAAAAACATATTCTCCTGAGGTCGCTTTCACTGAAAACTTGTTCTCCCTAGTCTCTCTTGCTCATCAAATAAAAGTAAGAATTGTGTGTGAGAGCAAGATTCAACAGGCAAAGGACCAACAAGCACAAGCTCAAGAGGTTGAGGAATCAATGGCACCAAAAGATTGGCTAGAAACTGAACCTCCAAGCAAAATGGTAACTTTCACTTTCTTCGTCTTCTTCTTCTGTCTCAGAGTAGAGATGATGCTTGTTACAAATCTCTTCACTTTCCACTTTTCGAGGTCACGTGACCTGCTTAGTCAGCATCACGTGACCACTTTTACACTTCACTTTTCATCTCTCACTTTTCACTTTTACAAATCACGTGACCTGCACAGCCATAGGTCACATGACTTATCCTGGTAGCACCCGTTGGACACTTACCATAATAGTTAGCACAGCTTATCCAGACCGGCCCTAAGCTGGTCTGTGCGCATGTATCAATAGTATAAATACTTGAATGCAGCAACCGAACAAGCCAGTCTTGTTCTGGTTGGATTCCCTCTAGCCTACACAGTCCCCCTCCCTTAGTCCTTGTCTCCTTGTTGAGGTGCCATAGTCCTTTTTGGATAGAGGTTGCCTTCACAAGAACAAGACTATCTTTACTATCCCACCTCACCCGTCACCGGTACACGTGACAAACACTTTGCTTCTAAACCGCTTCGTCATTGTCGGATCCCAGACATAAGGGAGACTCCTCACATCAGAGGATAAAGAGAACCCTTGACCACTGGGTTACCGTCCAGGGGATTACGAACCCTTGATCTACAAATTGTATAGCGGGACCGTACATCCCACAAACTCGTTCGCTTTGCGAAGGCTACGACCTCATTCGAGAGGACACGCTTCGTCGCGAGTAATAGTATCAATCCCTACCCTGTGTATAGTGGGTCAGCACACGCTTTCGAACGAGCGTAATTGTTATCGAGGTTGCGCGTGATATAACCTAAACAATCCGTGGGTATTACCTACCCATCCGCTTGACGGGCAACAGATATCGCCTGCGTGCACTCCCCGGTTCCTCCACCAGAAAGTCGTGCTCGTGACACGACCCTTGCCGAAGAAGATTTTCTTTTACAGATCGAGTGACGTGACTCTTAGTGAGATCCTCCTCGTTATATGATCAGTACCCTCATTCTTTGCCTCGGTACCTTCACCTTCCTCTATTGTTTCACCATACTCGCATACCTTTTCTACCATCTGTCAAACGAAGAAGAAGGTTACCATCTCGAATTGACCCTTGCCAGAAAAGAGTTCAAACTCAGCTTCCTCTCCCCCGATTACCATCGCCCCACCGAACCTGACCCGTGGGAAGTCAAAACCCTGAAAACCGATAACGGAGAGTGGGAAGAAGAACCTGAGGCTTTCTACACCGCGAACACTTGGACTCCCCAGCTCTCTCAAGCAGGAATCGCGCTACTCTAAGAAATCAACGAGGAAGCTTCCGCCAACTTTACTGACGCACAGGTCATCGCTGCGTGGCCTGTCTAAATCCGTGCCCATCATTTTCTCCCTACCTCGTGTGCAACGATGACTGTTTCCCTACCACCAAAGAATCGACCCTGGCCGTGCTCACCCGGGTCGGATCAACCAAGGAGAAAGATACAAATGGAGCAGGGGCCTGGGCACATAACAAAATAAAGAAATACGGACAAGGACGTCGTTTCCCCTCCCTGAAAGATTTGGAAGATCAGCTCTGATCGCAATTCCAGGTCGGGAATGAGAAGGACATCGCCACACGAAAATTGATGTCCAAAAAGCAAGGGAAAGACGAGAGGACACAAGTCTTCCTGACGTATTGGCTAGGACTTTACGACCAAGCTCAATGCGACAATCATATGGGCGTGGCCTTACTGGAACAAAATATCCGGCAAGATATAATCAAAGCCATCTTCCTGGCCGACGAACGACAATATTCCGTTACCGACTACGTCGACGTCATACAGAGATACGCTAATGCGATTGAAGCATTCGAATCTAAGGGTCACCGAAATCAAGGATCGTCTAATCACTGCGACCCTAATGCCATGGATATCGATACCACAGTAACTACTACCGACGTCCGCAAAACGTCTCCGGGATGTTACAATTGTGGCGAAGACGGACATCGTGCAAAAGAATGTAGAAAACCGTCTACAAGGTGTAAAGATTGCGGTTTCTCTAGAGGTGGGCATAGAAAAGAATGCCCGAAATACAAACCCAGGAAAGTGCGGGTGGCAGAAGGAACTGCGTCAACAAACCAATCAGCCCCACGAACACCCAATTGGGAAAAGGCCATACAGGGAATGGACTTAGAGGCCGCACAGGCCTATTTTAGAGATCTTGACGTGACTCAGGGAAAAGAGTAAGGGAGGCCGTATCGGGTACGACCCCTCCCACTCATAAGAAACAAAAAAATAGTTTACTTTCGGACTACCGTACTCGACGCCTAGATAGTGCTAGTACAAACTCTATTTCTCCTTCTCTTTCTTCTTTTAATTGTTTCAATGTATTAGATAGTGACATTTCTCTTGATTCTCCGTCGTCTCGAAGTAGTATCCTACCAGACGAAACAACCGAAGCCACGATCTCGAAAGAGCGTGCTCCCTGGGAAGGGAGGCTTAATTTGGCTTACAAAGAAAATAAAAATAGTTCCCCCCCTCAGCACCTGACTGAGCGGAAAGTCCGCACTATGCGCCCACTTAGGGAATTAATCCTAAAAATGGATATAATTACAAAAAACAAAAACATTCCAGTAGCAGCCCTTTTGGATAGTGGCGCGAATGGAGTTTTCATAGATACCGAATGGGCCAAGGCCCAACAAATACCCCTAAAACCCCTCAAGCTCGTTGTACCGGTCTACAACGTAGATGGGATGGTCAACTCGGCAGGAGGCATAGCCTATACCACCGACCTAATCATGGATTTCCAAGGACATCGCGAAAAAATCACAGCCGATGTGACCAACCTAGGACGAAACCAAATGATCCTGGGATACACCTGGCTACGCGAACATAATCCTTTGATTGATTGGGTTCAAGGGACAGTCACACTGAATCAATGTTCTACCTCTTGCCGAGCATTGAACGCAATATATGAATCTCGATTGGACAAATCTGAGATCGACCATTCTTATCGAGTTCAGGGACTAGGAAAAGAACCTTTGGAAGGAATAGAACCCGAAGAAGCCTTTAAATTGGTGCCTAGAGTATACCACGAATATCTGGACGTCTTCTCAAAAAAAGCTAGCGAACGAATGCCCGAGAAGAAAACGTGGGATCATGCCGTAGATCTAAAACCAGATTTCAAACCAAAAAAGGGTAGATTGATTCCTCTCAACCCTGTGGAGCAGGATGAAGTCAAAGCCTTCATAGAAGATCAATTGAGCAAAGGTTACATAAGGCCCTCGAAGTCCCCACAAACTTCGCCCGTGTTCTTTATCCCTAAAAAGGATGGTAAAAAGCGAATGGTTATGGATTACCGATACCTAAATGAGGGCACAGTCAGAAATAATTACCCTCTCCCCCTCATTGGCTCGATCGTCGATAAATTAAAAGGAAGCAAAATCTTCACCAAGATGGATCTCCGTTGGGGTTACAACAATGTGAGAATCAAGGAAGGAGACGAATGGAAAGGAGCTTTCGTCTGCCATCTTGGATCCTATGAACCTACTGTGATGTATTTCGGGATGTGCAATTCCCCGGCCACATTCCAAAACATGATGAATGACATCTTCGCAGATATGGATGACCTAGTGATCATTTACATCAACGATCTTTTAATCTTTACGAATAAAGATATGAAACACCATCAGGAAATGGTCAAAAGGGTCTTAGAAAGATTGCGAAAAAACGACTTGTTCGTCAAACCCGAAAAGTGCTTCTTTGGAGTACAAAAGGTCAACATGCTAGGCATGGACGTCTCCTGCGATGGAATCTCAATGAATGCTGAAAAACTCAATGGTATTGCTCAGTGGCCGGTCCCCACTAATGTAAAAGCCGTGAGAAGCTTCCTAGGTTTAGCCAATTTCTATCGCCGTTTCATTACCAACTACAGTCTGGAGGCGAGGCCTTTACATGACTTAACAAAGAAAGATCAACCCTGGAAATGGGAAATGGCTCAGCAGAAAGCGTTTGACACGCTCAAAAAGAGGGAAGTTCACCACCGCGCCTGTATTGGCTTATCCGGACGACACGACCCCCTATCGTGTTGAATGCGACGCTTCAGACTTCGCAACAGGAGCAGTGCTCTCTTCCTTGAAAAATGACAAGTGGCATCCAGTCGCCTTTATGTCCCATTCCATGACTCCCGAACAGCGCAATTATCCCATCGCCGATAAAGAAATGCTCGCGATCATTTTAGCGCTTGAGCAATGGAGACATTATCTAGAAGGTGCTAGACACAACTTCGAGATCTGGACGGATCATAAAAACCTCCAGTATTTCATGAAAAGTCAAGATCTGAATCGGCGACAAGCCAGATGGGCGCAGTACCTGTCCCGATTCGATTATACTCTCGTGAATAAACCCGGTACCTCAATGGGAAAAGCCGATGCTCTCTCCAGGAGAGAAAATCACATGATCGGCATCGAGAACGACAACAAACAAATGATGTTCATACCAGAATCTCAGATACGATCTCTGGAAGAGATCACTCTCTTTGATAAAATAAAATCCTTGCATTCTGGTTGCACATCTCCAGACGGGTCGATCCTCCGTGAAGGATTATATTATTATAACAACAAACTTTGGGTTCCCAGAGAACTTCGCCGTGACGTAATAACCCAATTCCACGATCACCCAATCTTTGGCCATAAAGGGGCTGAAAAGACACAAGATTTCCTCACTAGATACTACTCTTGGCCAGGAGCTAAGAAGGATATACAGGAATATTGTAAAGCTTGTGAGCGCTGTGCGCGCATGAAACCCACCAACCTTCCGCCAGCCGGAAAATTGCAACCCTTAGAAGTTCCTGAAGGACCCTGGAAAAACGTGTCAGCCGACTTCATCACCGGCTTCCCCACATCACACGGTTTTGACAGCGTGTTAGTAGTGGTAGATCGCTTCTCGAAAGAAGTCGTGTTCATACCAACCACGAAAACCATTACGTCCAAAGGAACAGCCGAACTCTATAGAGATTATGTATGGAAGCATCATGGACTTCCCGACTCCCTCGTGTCCGATCGCGGACCCCAATTTGCCAGCCAAATGATGATAGATCTGCTCAAATTGCTGAAAATAGAGAAGAAGATGTCCATGGCCTATCATCCCCAAACTGACGGACAAACGGAGCGCGTAAATCGCGAACTTAATCAATATCTCCGTCTCTTCTCCGCAGAAAAACAAGACAAATGGGTCGAATGGCTTGCCATTGCCCAGTTCAACTTCAATAATACCCGCTCGTCCGTGACCGGCTTCACTCCTTTCCAGTTAACTAAAACATTCGCCCCGCGTCTCAGTTTCGAACCGACATCTGTAAAAGCTCCGGCCGCCAAGGAGTTTGCCGATGAGATCAAAGCCAATCTTGAAAAGGCTAAAGACGCGCTTCAACGAACACGGGAACGAATGAAACTGCAGGCAGATAAACATTGATCGGACGCTCCAGAATACAAAATCGGAGATCTCGTTTGGCTTAGCACCGAACACCTCGCTCTTGACGAGCGACCATCACGTAAATTAACAGAACGCTGGATCGGACCCTACCAAATCATAGAGGTACACACCACTTGAGACTTATTGGTGACAGTTTTTTTTTGGTAGTTACATTAACCATATTAGTAATAATGTGGCAATAATCGAAAATAAATTTATAAATTTATAGTGGAACTATGTCAGCATGCACGGTTAGGTCACATGACCCAACAAAAGCCTTGAGCATCAGTCAAATTTTCTCCCCACCCTCCAGTCAAATTTGCCTCTTGTAAATAAAAGATAGAGTTTGAATGTTTGGTTGGAAAACCCCTATATCATAATAGGTTATGGATCCTACAGCCACTACTGTACTGCTCCATATTCAAAAGATTCTCTCAGAGACAGTAAAATGTAAAATTATTGGTGAAGATGGAGTGTTGTTAACTAAGAAGTTTCAAAAGTTAATTGTCCAATTCTTAGAATGACTCAGGGCCAGAAGAATACTATTGGATACCCGACTGACAAGCTTTTGAATAGTTTGACGGAGGCCGAGATTCAAAAGTCTAAGGCAGTCTTGCAAATTGGTGACTAATGTAATATGTCGAGATTCAGTTATGTGGGATTATGAAAGGTGTGCTGAGGCACAGAAGAAGTGGTCTTCAGAGAAATTTGACATCCAGAGCTGCTTGGGCTCTATTGACCCAACCTACCACCTTGGTAGGCCTGCATGGCAAAGTTCTGGATTGGTATCTTCCTGGTCTATTTCTCCCTCAGAGAGACTGATCTCAGACATTTGACAGTGGCTCCAAGATGATATTATATATCCTTTGCCAAGCTTGAAAGTCCAAGCAGTTCAACAATGGCTACATGCTATACTATCTTTTGAGCTGTTTTAAGATGCGGTTTTGAAGGTGGTGCATCCAGAGATGTGGACTGCCAACCAAACTGCCACTCAACAACTGGATCAAGATTTGGATTTTGCTTTATTTACTTGGCCTCATTGTGAACCGGTTCACCCCTCCACAGTGTGACAGTGGTGGTGCTAACACCCTTTACAATCACATAGTAAGCAAGACATAGTTTATGTACCAAAGTTGACACAACCTTGTCAAACCCACAGTATGTCCACCTAGTCGCATTTGGGTCCTTGCTGAGCCCGTCTATTAATGCCACATAACTCAGCTATCTTCAGTATAGCCAGCCGTAAGTTCTGATCCCACACTATTCTAGGTTTTCTAAGTAGATATACTGGAGAATGACATGCATTCTTAAATCAATCATATCTCAACGACCCCAGACCCAATTTAACTGAAGACAATGGGGGACAGCAGCCAGGAATCCATAGTATTTTCCACACCACTGAACACCTGTTAAAGAGCATAGCTGAATCAGTAAAAAACTGACAAAGACCGAGAAGTTGGTTTTTGTTAATCTTGTGCAGGTTTTCCATATCAGGAAATTCCCAGGACCAGCTGGTTTCAGTCTGGTCTTTTCCAAAAAAAAAAAAAAGGCAAAAGACTGGATCAGACTGGGCTTTAAAACATTACTGAGCAAGGTTGCAATGCACATTGCAGAAGGTGACCATGATGCATGATAGGATCTTGAGTTGTGCTATCAAGAAAGAACATAGTTAACTTAAATGCAGACTACCATTTAAGTGAAGATCATTGACACTTAAGATCTTTCTTGGGCCGAGTTCCAATGCAAATTCTTGATGTGCCTTTATAAACGCTGAAGACAACATCCAACCACATCTCAGTGTACTCGTCAAAATCATTAGAGCCCAATTACTGATCAGTAGTGCTGCAGTTCATGTTCTGGATGTCTTCAACATGGAAGTTTTCATCAGTAATAACACTGAGAAGTGCCTTGAAGAGGCTTGGAAGTCCTTCAAGTTACTACCTCCAGATGCCATGGATGTCAACTACTGATCAATGATCACGGTAGTATGTCAAGTTCTGCTTTATCTTCATTCCGCACATGGCCTGAGGTGTTACTACTCCTATGTAGGTCTGCTATTTAGCATTCTCAAAGAGCAGGCATCGAATTGGTATCAAGTTGCAAGTGATACCTATATTGCATTATATTCTTGGCATGCCACAACCAATGCTCAACTGCAATCTTTGCAAGCACTGGCTGTCATGTTGCTTGATTGTGCAATAGAGTCTCGCAATACTGCCAACAATGGCTCAGGTGTAGAGCATGTATTGTATTTTTCAGCATCCACTTTTCCATCTCTGCTACTGACAACTGGAATCAGTGCTGGATTTAATCATCATGTGCGAGAGGCCCATAGAGGCAGAACACTGGTGGTCCATGTGCCGGATACAACCTGTGGCATGATTCTCAGCTGAATAAACATGGAGAAATCAATGACATCATGGTATGTTCAACAGCTTAAGTATATCACATTTATCAATGCCGAACTAATGACTGCACAGTTTTGCTGGCTTGATTTACAGTCATGTAAAAATCTCCTGAACACCATTGGCATTTCGACAAAGGAGTGGGGTCCACTCACCGCAGCAACATTCCAGTCATGTGATCCTCTTAACAAACTGGCCATCTCGAATCTGTTGAGATGAGTGGTGCAGTGCAAAGCTGCCTACCATGCCATGTACAATCTCTGTATAATCTCATGCACATGAAATCCTAACATGCATTTCTTGATTTGATACTGTTCAACTGTAACTAGTTTCACTATGTACTTTTTTTACTTTCAAGTCTCCCATGTAAATAGTTGTTATAGTACTCCACGCTATGTCTGTCACAACACTTGGTGAGTACACATGCATACCACTGTCAACGAGGGCATGATGAAGGAGGAGATGGAGGAGGAATGAGATGGAGATGGGATGGAGATGAGATGGAGATGAGATGAGATGATGTGTCAACGGCAGACCCCTGTAGGCTACAGAGACGGACGGAGACAGTGGTAACAGGATGCATATCCTCTCTCACTCTTACCCTCTCTATCTCTCGCCCTCACCCATACATGCTATGCCACTAGCAGACCCCATCCATGCCGACAACGAGGGGAGATGGGGATGGGATGGAGACAAAATGAAACGGTGTGTCAACACCACACTCCAATGACGCGATGTCAACCAGGACAAGGTGTGTACCACCAGTTCACTCTTTCACCCTTATCTGCTCCCCCACCACCCAGTGACCCTGTGCCACTGGGACCCTGTTCACACCAATGCACCAATGACAACACACAATGTGGCAACCCCTCATCCTGCTCCTTCATGCACAATGATGCATATGCTCCTCTCCTCATTCAAGATCCTCTCTATCTTTCCCAATATACTAGTAGGAAGCCCATGAAATATGTTCCTAATGTACAAGGAAAGAAAGTCAATGTGCCAGTAAAGTTGAAATTGACATGTTGCACAACATTACCTCAAGCACTGGAAGCACTGGACTATATGACATTTGTTTGGGGTGTTTCCTTGACTGCCAGCAATGATGGCAGCATCCATGTGAAATTCTGCTCTCCACTGGACCAAGGAGCAATAGTCAAGCCAGTCATGAGAGTTCATCTCAAATAGTATGCGCTTCTAATATGGGCAACATGTGGGTGCCTTCCCTAGTGACTACTAATTGGCCGAGTTGTACTTGTGGGCCAACCAATAATCTATTAGACTACTGAATTGAGTGAAAAGTAATCGTGTAGTTGGTCGATTTGAGGCTGCATTATTGCAAAGTGACAAACATGAGGATTGACATCGAGGCACAGTAACAAATGAATGTCAAGACAAAAAAAGACAAAAAAAAAGTAAAACTACAACAGAAAATATATGAATCTAATGTATCACACTAAGTATATTGTGTAGTGGTGACACCGATGAACAGACAGGTGGACAGGATCGATGATCTCAGCAGTTTGCGCTTGTCCTGCCCTTCATCCTCAACAAACCGTAACCATACACATCCTTGGCCAACAGCCAGGCACATACCTCTTCAACTGTGGCAAAATCCTCTAATAGGATATCACGAACATTTTTGTAATTGTCCATTGTGTCAGCCACAGACCACGATTGGGCAGAGGGGCTTGAATAACATAGTACAGTCATCAGTTACTGTACTTGGTTGAAGTTACATCTCCATTTGATGCATTATTTGTTAGCTATTATTTGTGAATTCTGAATGAAAATGTTGACATACCAGGCGTATGATGTATGATGGCAGGCTCAGTATCACGACTGATGCGTGGACGTCCCCTAACCATTGAGCCTTTGTTGCCATTTGCATACACTTGGAGAAGCAAGGAAAGGGACTAATTAGATCTCGTCAAGGTGGATAAGGTACGAGTGGAACTCCTTGAGAAGAACATTCATGACAGAATCATAGTGGCACAAGGACAAATCAGCACGGGATCCGTTACCTCAGACTGGTGTGATCTTTGTAACAGCTTACACGCTACAAGTCTTCTTAGCTACCTACTTCTACTGTACAAGTCAGGCAAGTGCACAAAGACTGGAAAATGTTAAGGTGATGACGACGTCACCGAGTACATGAGAACGTATAATCGCGAAGATCCCATTCAAGGTGTGGTGGAGTAAGGGGTCGAGCATACACACACGTCCTGTGTATATGCATCCTATCGAGCGGGTCGGCATGTAGACGGACCCAAATTGTTACACTAGAGACTGGTACAATGTAGCTATGAGGGAGTACTTTCAAGGCATCCCTCTATGAGCTATATCGCTCTATTACTCATCTCCTCTCCGTGGGATCAAGCTGAGGTTTTCCTGTGTGGCGATGCAGACGAGGTAGATCGTCAAGCCCAGAGAAGCAGAGGCAAAGGAACCAAATGTCGACACTGAGCAGGGCGTAAAATCGGTGGCTTCTTCAAGGTATTATTAAACTTGGCCTTGACACATTGTCCTTGGGCGCTGATCTGGTCGAAATACAGCATGAATTCCTCAATCAACTCTGGGGGTTCGGATCCTCCTTACTGAAACCAACCACGGTCATTTGGACCGATGGTTTTCACCTCCCAATTATAGAAAATACCTCCTCGATCTTGTCAGTGAATGGGCAGCCAGAGTAAGATTAAATCACTAAGACAGTGAAGTCAGGTGCCCGAAATTCCCTCAGCAGAAATACCAGGTTGGCCTGTTTTACAAAATCAACAGCTGAACGTAAGGAGCAGATCATACATGCTCACTGATTCCACCACATAAGTAGGCTGTTCCACCTCCTCCCTCTCTTCAGAATCCTTGAGGAAATCCAAAGCGAGCCTGGACGATGCAAATTACATATATATTAGCAGGCTAGGTTCTTGAAGACAGTAGTAAATAGAACTTCACCTTTGATGCAACATATGCAATTGATGCTTTCGTGACAGCTGTTCTTGGTCGACATAACAAGCTTGGCGATGTAAAAATGTGTTTGAAAGCCTATAAAATCAGTCCCACTGAGCGAGAACAAACCACAAAGGCTCACAGAAAGCGCTCTGAGTAATCCAGAATTCCATGGGTCCTTATCATAGGTGTAATTAGCGGTGTATAGAAACACGGGCCATTCCCCAGAAATCTAAATCTGCCTGTTCATTAGCTTGTTCTTAGTTCTAATGTTGTGTCATAAGTAGATAAGCATAGCCTTCGTGTCATCCGAGTCGGCCCTGGCACAGTTAGACCATTTCTGAACCTAGAACAAGAGCAGTGTTATGAGGGGTGACCTGAAGAAAAATGACTTACCATGTCTGCAAAATGAATGACATCTTCCTCTGACTCCATTAAACACTTTTCAAACCCGGACCGTAGCAAATCTTATACATACACTGTGTTCCTTGAACTCACTAGAGGCAGGATCAGAAAGAGCATATAGTTGAGCCATCATCTTCAACTTACACAGCAGTCATTTCTTCCTCACCTTTCACCCGCTCCGAGAGAGTCCGAGGCCATTGAGAATGAGTGTTTGCATGTTGCAAAATGTATGTACTGGTGTACTAATGGATCCTGCGCTGTGCTACGAAAATTAGTGGACCATATAAGTTGTTGCAGATCCAACATCGGCTTATGGTTTTCTGCATTCCAAACGACCTGTGGCTCTTCTTTGCACTAGAAATGAACCACAGCGACAACACGTGGCGGGCCACTTTGACCCTTGCTGCTTGTCAGTCGAACCCTGAAGTTCAATTGGACACCACACCTGGGTCATGTTATCCAAGAAGCAAAATGAGAACAAAATATCATCCGGGCTATGCTATGCATGCTGGCCTGAACAAGTCGAACCCTTCTGACATGGTTAGCAACCCTGCAGAAGATGCCCAGCCTATATCTGAAGAAATTGAACCCCGTCCCTGCAGATGCGAAGTACTGCGACTTCTGTGGCACCAACACTCCGTGCCTGCATTATGCAGGTGTGACACCTGCATTGCGAGGTTTGTCAGACTGGTGCTGGCTGAGAAGGGACAGGTGGTGCAACAAAATGATTGAAGAAGCATAATGAGGATGAAATCCCCAAAGTCAACCCGGACTGTGATAAGCGCAGAAAGCGTTGTTGGGATGGGATAACCACTAAAGGGGACTTGTAGGTCACACTGGAGTCCACTGTGAGTAACCGAGAATGATATTGAGCGAACAACAATGAGGTACTGACCTGGAGTCCACTGTGAGTAACCAAGGGAAACAGAACAGAGGACTCCGAGGCTTAAGTCTAGTGGCTGTAAATACTGGCAAACAACTAGCAGCCACAATCAGCCACAACTGTGGGAATAATCATCACAACTCGAATCAAGAACCTGCCACTGTGACGGAGACTTTTGACTTTGATGGGTATTTTGTTCAATCACGACGATCAGGTATTTACAGATGTTTCCACCAAGGATTTCAAAGATCTCTCTCACATCATTGAGAAATGGCCATTCTCTCAAAGGAGACCAAAGCCAGCACCTTTTGTGTACCACCCTGAAGCACAACTTACCATTTGATCCTTCCAAACAGGGTTCTCTGCCACTCCTGATCTCGCATTGGTCTCAGTTCCTGGTGTGGGGTCACGCTGCCTGTTGATGGGTCTCACAAACTCCTCGCTATCGTCGAGTGTGCCTTCTCCTGATGGAGAAAGATAAGGAGGTGGTCTGGGGCTGGCCTGACACTCTTCTTCTCATCATTGTGATCCTGATTAATGAGGTACAAGATTATCACTCCCCAAAGGAGGACAGCGCAACCTACGGGTCTTGGTCTCAGTTTTGCCCAAATATGAACTATGGGTCCCATACGTCAACAGCTTAAACAACTCTGGGACTCGATAGTAATTCTATAATCTGCCACATCTGATTCACGCATGCATCAGTGTTCAGTGAGCTCTGTGCCTCCCATGCCAACAAAAGGTGGATGGGTCGCTTGACCATCCATCCTGTCAGAGGGATCTAAGACGTGTTCTACTTGATTTTGTCAGCAGCTCTACATGTAGTCATACGATCAAAGGCCCGTTGACGGTTTGGACTCATCTCTAGCTGATGTCTGGATCACCGATTGGAGATATGATCCTGTGGACTCAGTGCATGCCTCAGTGGCATTTTGGAATCCTAATGTCTGAGTAAATGAAGAAGCGGTCCTTCAAATCACACCCCCTGCACTGCTGGAGGCCATGATCTTGTTCTCAGAAGCGTAATCTTGTTCTCAGAAGCGTATCTCAGAGGCCCTGTGCAACATGGCAGAAACCATGAGGGAAACAGGTCATGGTGGCGACCTGGGACCTAATTGTTTTCACAGGTACTACACTTGCAACAAATGCCCCTGAGGTATTTAGCATATGTGATCTCTTTGCCTGCTATTCTACAACCAAGATGACAGGCTTGATGATACAGGTCTTTGACATCATGCCGTTGTAGGGTACCTATGGACCCAATAACCGGTCTACTAAAGACCGGTTGCAACCAGTCCTGGACTGGTTCTCTGAGATTCTGACAAACCAGACTAATGAAATGTTCAGTGGGCCGGCCACCCTGTAGACTGGTTTCAAGGCATAGCAACTAGTGGGCCAGAGCTAGCTTACACACTTAGCTATCTTTCTATCAAATCTCTACGTAGTCCCAACCATTCCCCACTGAGATATAATCATTTCCCACAGACATGTCAATGTCAAATATATGTCAATGTACATAAATAATATTGTACACCTATCACCTGTGCTACTAATGCTTAATATTGACAAAAATTCAAAGTGGGTCCAACTGGCAACCACGGTTCAGCTGCAACCAGTGTCGGTAGTCCAATTGCCAGTCTTTTACTGGTTGCACAACTGCTTTCCCCACTCTATCAACTCCAAATTCAAATACACCAACACAACCTTTGATCAAAGCAAGTCAGAGTGGCAGAGGTGTTTATAGGCCACCTAAATATCCCAGTCACAACAACTCTCTCCAATATTTGGAGGATGCTTTGGATCTGTTTCATTCCTAACTGATCCAAGCCTCGGCCTCCGTGAGCATATAAACCTTGCCAGGTTTCACCCAATTATCTTTCACAGAAAATCAACACCAATAAGCCATCAACTATTCTCTCCTCGCCATTACAAGGGCGGCATCACTGGATTGAAACAGGTCACAGATCACAGATCATGTTCACCATGACGTTCAGCATTGCATTATTGATCGGCACCTGGTCGATTCATCACCGCAAATTGGACCTTCATGGAGTTATCAGGTTCAGGGTCATAGTATTGATAATTGCAAACTTGAGTGGATGTCTGCCGTGCTGAGTGAGTTTCACACAAACAAAGACATTATCCTCGAGCTCTGGGCTCGACATGGACAGGGACAGAAGAACACAATTGATAATTGGTACATTCCTAAGCTCGAGCTTTTGCACAGCATAGTGCTGAGTGTCAGATGGAGCAGGACTCTCTGGCAATGGACTACGGACATGACCGAGCACACCCACATTATAGAGATCAAGGATCCAGCAAGGTCGAGTAACAACAGGAATTAAGAGCCCCAGATCTGTCGGCATTTGGATTGTACGGAGAAGTGTAGGCTCTTTGATTTCACCACTTCATTGCTAGAACAAAGTCCTCCCATTGCTTCATCTGACACCTTGATTTCACCACTTCATTGCTAGAACAAAGTCCTCCCATTGCTTCATCTGACACCGGCAAGTCAAACACATCCTCTGACACGGATTCAAATTCATCCTCTGATACACAATGTGTCCCATCGCGGGATATAGCAACTCGACCCCTATATCAGCAGCTTATGTACGCCCCATCACGAACTATTGTGCCATTGCCACCCAACTCTGTATCAAAAAACACTCGACTCCTCTCCACATTCACACTTTCATGGTTGGCAACACGGTCGCATATGACCCAAGTATGCACCTCCATGATTGATGGATCATCTGGGGGTCCCATTGTCCTTTTGCAAAAGCAGGTATAATATGACATCCTCTTAACACGTCCGCAGGGTCAATGAAACCAAATGTGTTTAATGAAACAAATTGCAACACCCATCCGGTTGGAAATCAGATGGCACCCATTGAAACATTGCACATGTAAGAAATTCAATCGCCGAGAGTGATAGTCGTTGAGTTCTGGGCCAATGTGTTACTTTTCTCATTGTTGTTCGCTCAATATCATTCTTGGTTACTCACAGTGGACTCCAGTGTTTTAGTGGTGATCCCACTTGAAGCTTCCTTCATTTATCACGTACTGGACGTTCATGTGATAGATCCCGATGATGGAAAGCGTACTTCCAAGTTTGTGTCATCTGAAGATTGTCCAGCAAGCATCATTATATCACACTTGCTGCCACTAGTGTTAAATGTGTCCTGGCTGCGGTGGACATCATATGTGGTATAATGATGGGAATGATGCTGTGCTGGTAGATCGCACACATTGTAATATGACATGGTCGCCTCACGTGCATTGTAGCTATTATCTAGTCCTGGAAGGCAATGGTTAAACTTAATTGATGCACTTGACTCTGCCATCGATGAGGGCCGCCAATTCTTTGCCATTATTAACAGCCACTAGCCATAAGGTTACTCAAAGTGGACTCCAGTGTGTGGTTATCCCACCATCACCCCACAAGCTTTCTTCGTTTGTCAGGGTATTCCTCTTCTTTGTCATGTCTACCCGTGGCCTCTGCATCTCTTTGCAATGAATCATCCCAATAATTTGGTGATTTAGCACTCTTTTCACCCTTTGTATTTCATTGTAGACTTCGTAGTGCTCTGCGCTACTTCTAACCATCACCATTGGATTCCCCATGGTCGATAACCTTTCTCTTTCGACCCTTGTGGTCGCTCTACACACCTCTATCTTCTTTCTTCAAGTTGTGATTACTTTTCCCACATTTGGGCTGATTGTGGCTGCATGTGGCTGCCAGTTATTTGCCTGTATTTACAGCCACTCGACATAAGCCTCGGAGTCCTCTGTTCCCCTTGGTTACTCCCACTGGACTCCACAGTGGACTCCAGGTCAGTAGCTCATTGTTCTTCAAATATCATTTTTGGTTACTCACAGTGGACAATTAATTGCATCTTCAGAATGGATGAGATGATTCACAGAGATATCTTGATTCGCATAGTCGATGGACGCTGGGCATAATGTTATTGATGCCATATAACCTACTTTGACTCATTGTATAGTGTGTAGAAGATTTCTTTGTCCCAGTAAGTATTGAGCCATAGTTCATCAGACATTGTGTGGGTATTAATTAGAGGACAAACACTTATCTGCAAATTTACCAGACCATGGAATCAATTTTGTGGGAGAACAAAGCTGACTCAGTGGAATGATGTCGCCGAAATATTCACCATTGGCCCTCTTCGGTTGCTGGATGATCATCGTGCATGACTGGGGCCAGATTGGCGATGTCTTTCCTGCTACCCCCGAAAGCATGGTGGCCTCTGGTAGGTCAGGTCCTGCCACTCGGTAGAAACGTAACCACCAATGACCACGCTTGATGATTGTCCAATAGAGAACACAGTACCACTTTCTGTTATTTGTTACCTATGTCAGTAACTGAATGTCACCCACACGAGTCATTTTGCTCTTATTCAGCGTAACTTTGAGCTTTGAGGCATTTTAAACCCACCATCTGCCCACAGGTATCCCAGATCAAGAGTGTTAAGGAGATGATGACCTTCCAGACTCTAACACCTGCTGACTTTTTGAGTCTTGCCCAACCCACCAACCCCTGAATGGACCCCCTTAATGGTGACATATCCTCATGTCCAGCGCACGTTCAGGTCAATTGAATCGTGATTCATTCGTTGTATGATCAGAATTTGCAAGCAAACAAACAAGCCCATGCCAGGAGGAACCAGAGGGAGAATGAAAAATGGACCGGCCTTCTCTGGTGCTCCGCTTTTCGCCGCCACTATCAGAGACAACAACGCCGCTTTCTTGGATGACAAGGGAGGTCAATTTTGCGGATTTCACCACTCAGTGTGGTATTCTGCGCCAGCACATTGCTCGAGCTCGTCCTCAGCAGAATGGGGTTGCTGAACGCGCAAACAGATTGCTCTCTGAGCGTATTACCACCATGTTGCGTGAGTCTGGCCTGCCTACTTCGTTCTGGGGCGAAGCTTTGGCTGCCCTTGTCCATGTTTGGAACAGATGTCCTACTGCTGCGCTGGACGATGCTACACCTTATGAGCTGTGGCATGGCTGCAAGCCTGATGTCTCTCATCTTCGAGTTTGGGATTGTACTGCTTATGTTCATCTCCAGAAGGACCAGCGCTCGCCTTTGGGTTCCCATTATGACAAGTGCGTCTTTATAGGGTATCCTGAGGGTTATAAGGATATCATGCTGATGGCTCCTTTAATCGCTACAAGGCTCGTCTTGTCGCCCAAGGCTTCAACCAGCGTCCTGGTTTCGAGTATCTTGAGGTCTTTGCCCCCACTGTCCGCTTACCCACTTTGCGCATTGTCCTTGCGCTCGCAGCTATCCATGACTGGCATCTTTGGTCCGTCGACATCTCTCATGCTTATCTCAATGGGGAGATCGACTGTGAGGTGTACATGGAGCAGCCCATCGGTTTCAAGGAAGGAGATCCGAAGACGACCGTTTGCAAGCTGCAGAAGGCGCTATATGGAACCAAGCAAGGCGGAAATCGATGGCATCGCAAACTTCGCACTGTCACACCGACCTATTCCGATGCAGCTGTCTACATCTTCACTCGCCAGGATATCCGCATCATTCTCCCTGTCTTTGTCGACGACATGACCTTTGCCTCGATGTCCTTGGATGCGATCAAGCAGATGATGGACCAGCTGAACTTTATAATAACTCCAGCTTAGGAATATGCCAGTTCATAATGACGTCACTCTTTCCTCTTCGCCCTCCGGCCTCAATCACGTTTAGCTTGTTGTTGTGGAAGCTACGCAATTTCCCATCGAGCTCTGGCGCCTGCGTGAGATAGGAGAAGTCTAGGAGGGAATGAATTGCGAGTACTACGCTGTACATCTCGTTACATTTTCTCGGTGACCTTTCTGAGGCGGGAAATCCGAAGTTCTCGATTCGCTGATAAGCTAGAGTTAGTAATGACAGAGAGGTATGAGGTGTCAACCGACCCTTTCCACATCCAGTGGTTGGTCCGCAAGCGATGAGAGAAGGCGATCTGAAAGATGTGTTGTTAGATAAGACTCGTGTTGTAGAGTTTGACAGATCCATGACAGATTTGTCCCAGATTTATGACAGACCCTCCTAGGACATGACAGATTCCCAGAGTCTGACAGCTTTCTCCAGATTGTGACAGGCTGTGACAGGCTGTACATGTAGTACCTTTGTATACTGTTTCACTACAATTTCTCATGACAAGGCACACTAACCAGAACTAACAAAGCAGAAATCCTAACCTAAACTAACCAATGTCTTTGCCAATATTCCTAACCCAGCCTAACATTGTGTTGCCTCCTAACCAGGACTAACTGCTGATTTGCCTGATACTAACGCCAATATCCCTAACCCAGCCTAACATTATGTTGCCTCCTAACCAGGACTCTAACTTCTGATTTGCCTGATACTAACACCGATATACCTAACCCAGACTAACATTGATTTGCCTCCTAACCAGGACTAATCAATCTTTACCTCCTGACCAAGACTAAGAAAATATTCCTATGATTGACATCCATGATCTCCCGTTTTTTTCCGATTTTTCCCACTGCTAATTGCTCACTTACTTCTAACCCTGGCTTTGCCATTCTTCCTAACCAAGACTAACATTGTCTCACCTCCTAACCTGGGCTGACAAAGGATTGTTCACTTAACCTGGACTAAAAAGATATTCCCATCACTTACCTCCATTATTGCTGATTTTTCCTGATTTTTCCCACTGCTTTTTGACTTCATAGAGGTCAATTTATGTTATCGACACACAGGTCGAAATTGTTTATATTTTGGCTGCCTGTAATCAGAATCGTGCAATTACTAGCTCAGATAGAAGCCATTGATCCATGCTACATATTTGGTAGTGGTCTCGAAGCGTGGATCTGCTGGGGTTAGATGTGATAGCTACAAATTCTCAATGACAATGTCTTCGAAGGGCTACCTTTGAGTTGAATCACGATGACCAGGACCTCGTCAGCTTCCCAGACTTGGATACAGCTTCAAGGAAGGGTGAAGAAGACTTGGAAGAGGACGAGGTGAATAGTCAGGCTCTTGTGGATGCCCAGGACAATGGGCTGTGTAGTAGTTTTGATGACAACTCAATGGTACGCCCACACGTGCAAATCCTTTCTGCAATCTAACCATTAATTCATATCAACAGACTGCACAAGAGCCCTGTGTCAGCAAGAAAAGGCAACATGGTCAACGCAATGTATGTATTATGATTGATCTTGATCAGACTATTTACAGGGATCATTTGTACTGTATAGTGTTTTGAGGTCCGGTCCAGTCAAGTCTTTTGCCTTATTTTGGCAAGACCAAGACCATAACTGGTCCTGGGAATTTCCTAATATGGAAAAACCGGACCAAGACTGCAAAAAACCGATTGGTCGGTCTTTGTCAGTCTTTTGCTGGTCCGGTTACGGTTATTAACCAGTTGTCAGGGGTCTAAAAATTACTACCGATTCCTGGCTTCTGGCCCATATTTTCTTCATCCAAATCGGTTCAGGGGACATCGAGATATGATTGATTTAAGATTACATGTCATTCTCGAGTATATCTACTGAGAAAACCTATTTCTGAGAATAGAATACTATGCGTGAGATTGGCACTTAGGGGTGGCTGTACCGATGATAGCCAGGTCACGTGGCTACATTATCCGCCAAGAATTATGTAATTCTGCCCATATGCGACCACGATATGGCCGATCTCAAGTCATATATCATTTTGGAGAAGGTACTTTGAGAAATTATCATAACTAATAGTTCTCAAATAAAATTGTAAAGATATGGGAAAATCAGGATAAATTGGTCAATATACTACCTAATAGGGAGCCACTGAACTACAAAGGGCACAACAGGAAATACGCAGTATTATATAGCATGGGTTGTTATAAGGAGGCGTTTGAAGCATTCGGGATGATGGTGTTGAGCATGAGAAATTCACCTGATCCACAAACAAATCTGTGGTAAGCCCATTAATTGAAAATGGGAATGAGACTAACTGATTTCGGCTGAACTATTGCAGAAGAAGAAGAGGAAGAGTACCAGATCTTGTGCAGATGGACACAGCGACTGTGGTACTAGAGCTAGACGTCCTCACAAAAATTTGTGCTCCCCGACCTCCAAGCTGCAATAGCTGACTTCCTGCAATGTGAGGCACTCCATGGTGCCAACTTTATGCACCCAAGTGGACAGCACTGTAGATCAACAGAGCTACAAATATAGTACAAAGTGCGGCTTTAGAACAACCTGATCTCGTCCTGGAAGACAGTACTTTGCCCTTGACAAGGTCGAGTGGTGCAATGTCAAGGTCATTGCTAAGTACATTGAAAGGAGAATTTCCAACCCACTTCTCAAATCAGCAAGACACTCAATACCAAGGCATATTTGATGCTGGTAGACCAACATTGGTGCCATTTGGGTAAATTGCCAACAGCAAGCTACATGTTCATTTATATGACCACTCTGGTGAGGTGATCTTGTTCCCCTTCAATATTCATACCAACGTACAATATGTTCTCTTCATTATTGCTACACTGGCTTTAATATCATAGATGTTTTGTTATCTAGCACAGGCTTTGTGGGGTGCGCAGCGGTTGGTTATCTTGTATAGTTCAAAGATATGGATTTTGTCATGAAAAATTATTACGTGGGGCATTTTGACCAGGGGAGCAAGATGGCAGATGATACTATATGTCAAGGATATCAATGGAGTGCCAAAGTTGCACCAGGAAACATATTAAATAGAACCTGTTTGGAAGAGGGGGGACTGCAGGCTTGCTTGCTCAGCTGTTTGTGACAGCGACAAGAGGTAAAAAACCTATCACTAGATAATAGACCCAGAACATTGAATAAACCACTGTCAGACCTTGACTACCTGTCCTATTTCAAAGACTATAAACATCCACGAGTCCATGACTACACTTTAATTCTCTGCAATGTTGATGTTGAATGAAAATGACATGTAGAAGTAGTTGTACTTTAGGGCAAGCATATCCACTTACTTGGAGATGTGGTTGCGAGCACTGTGAAGATCAAGTTACCCTGACTATATTACAAAATATTATTCTCTATTCCCTGAAAACTGAAATTCTCGAAAATAGTGATTTGAGACCTATTAGGGAATCCAGTAAACCAGCTGAAGTGACGAATCTCAGGAGAATACATGTAAAGAGATGTGACCCATATTTTCGAGCATCAGCATCCCCTGTTTGACTTCATTGAGCAAAAAAGGGTCAGGAGTAGTGCTTTAATTTAAGTCCGGTTTGGTCTGGTTTTTTTGCCTTTTTGGCTTTAACAGAAAAATGTTCATCAAGCCTTCGTCTCGACATCCGATCAGCTTTTGTCTCAACATCCGACCTCCATGGTTCTCTATGACCATCCAGAAAGATCTCGCCGCCCAACCCAGAAGGTTGTTGCTACAGCCGCAGCAACCTCGAAAAATATGGCAAAAACTCGGTCCCATGCTCCAAAGAGCAAGGCTCAGACAAAGGGCAAGAAGCGGGCATGGACATCATCAGAGGAAGACCTTGATGATGATTCCATGAGCTCTGGTGGCTTGAGGGATGAGCGCCGGCGAAAAAATGGGAAGAGTAAGCAAAAGTATGCAGCAAAACGGTCGCGGCAGCACTCACCTGATGAACTGGATGAGATCGAGGACATTGACAATATTCCTGATGACGTCGAATGTGTCTTGCTCTCTCGAGCACTGAGTACTATTCGAGACATTAAGACTGAAAGCAATAGGGATGACAAGGTTGGTGATTGTGCTGTTTTGGTTGCTCTGTCAATTAATTTATTCAATAGGGCAGTGATGGATTAGAAGCGCAGCACCATGCTACTGTACCCACCGTAGTAATACCAAAGAAGCAACGCGCCAAAGACATACTTACTATCTTCTTGGAGAGGTACACGGTCAAATTTTGCCACACGGACAGAAAGGTGGAGACGCTGTTGAAGTTAGCAAAGTAAGTTGGTGGGGGCAGACTCTGGGACTGGCCAGCTGAATGCCAGAAACAAATGGCAGGGGGATGTCATTCATTCAATGAAGTAACTGTTGCCTCCTACAGATAAGACCTCTCACAGATAAGAGAGGACTGACTCCAATTGAGTTTCAATATCTCTTTTCATCTTCCATCATGCAGGATGTAGAAGTCATCTTTCAGTGGTCCAATCACCACCTCATTGTGTCAACGGCAAACACTATCAATGTCTCCTTTGCAGATGACGACCAGATTACCTCCAACTTTGGTTTCTACAAAGAGAAGAAGGATGGTACCGCTACCTCATGGTACCCCCAATACCCCTGGAGTATCTCAAACTCACTGCATATGCAGTACTTTGGTACATCTGCATGTCGTGGCCTGCAGCATACCTTCACATTGCTAGCTTGCAAGGGTTTAGCCACTACTTCCACTGCAGGTCAATCTCATCACCATCTTGAAGAGGCTTACAATGTTGCATGTAGCAGAGGCTCACATTCGGGAAGACTGGCTCATTGTTGGGCACTGTCTATCTCCTCAAGAACTAGTCAAGCTGGCAGAAAGATTAGTTGAAGAACATGCATCCACTGAGGCTCTTGATAGGCTGTCTAGTCTTCAGGATGATGAGCAAGACCTGGTCAAGTATCAAACTAATCTGGAAAAAAAGTCATGTACTACCCAGCCCTATATTGTCTGTATAGCATTGGTATTATGTATTGTCTTTCCCCCTCTACTCAGTCTACATAGTAGGGCCTCATGATAGAATATTGTTATGTAGACAGATAATCTGCTCTCTTTGCTGAGCAATGTAGTAGTTAGTAGTTGTACAAAGCTATGCATGCTAGTATGTAAACAACTATTGCTTAATGGACAAATGGGTGCACTCAACAATACTCAACAATGAATGATACATAATGACAATGCACAAGAATGTACAACATATGCATTTTATCAACAAGAAATGCCCTTGATAGAGCTACAACAATCTACATTATCCAACCAGATGAGAGCTACAATGATCTTCATATCATCCTCATCCTCAATATCCAACTTGAAGTAACCGAAGTCTGGTCGGACTGTCGGACTAGCACTTGGGGGCTGATGACCACACTTGGAAAGTAAAGAAGATGGAGATGAATGCTAAGGACTTTGGCAATAAGCTCAAGAGGTCAAAGCTGGGTCTACCAGCTATGACCGACTCGAGTATTTATACAACCGGACTATTCTACATACATGCGGACTACACGAGGTATTACATATATACATTCTAAATGACCTCAGGTCTACATAATGATGTAAGGGAGTGAGTTATAATGAAATGATAGTGTGGACGTCATGGTAATGTAGTGACATCAAGGATGAGGGCTGAGGGTAGGTCACCTGACCTTAGTCCGAGTGCCGGTATGTCCGGACTCTAGTCCTGACTGTTGGTGATGCTGGACTGCGGTCGGACTGTGCTTCTGGACTACGATCGGTCGGTCGGTGACGGTAATTTACAACACAACTTGTCATCCTGCTCTGAATCCTCATCTCCTTTCATAACCGTGTCCAGTTCCAGATTCTTGTTGTACCAATTGTCTATATACTCCAAGTCTTGGATCTCAGCACCTTTGTCATCCACATCCTCACCATTCATTTAGTGTTCAAAAATCTAGTACCGAAGACCCAACTGGACCAAAACTGTTGGCAACTAAAATCACAGTCTTGGTATGTTTCAATTTTAGTTGGAGTTGGAAACTGGTTTTTTATGACACAGCCACCCCCTGTTTTCCCCCTATTTTTGGTGTGTTTTCCCCTATTTATTGGGATTTTATACCTTTGATAGATGATTTTTTCCATAAATTCTGCAGTTATCCCTTGATAAACACAATTAAAAAGCACAGTAGCATTGAAATATAAATATATGTAGTATATGTCCATGATTTCGAAGAATTTTTTGGGGGAGGGGGTTTGTTTTGGTTTTTTCAGTTGCAACCAGTTTTAAAATGACTAGTACAAATGTTTTTTTGCATCTGGTTTTTTTGATATCTGGGTTTAAAAAAACGAGTTTTGGTCCAGTCTTTCGAAATAAGGCAAAAAACTGGACCAAGACCAGACTTTTGAATACTATTCTCATTAGCTTGGTCAATCTGCAGTGTACTCACACTCTCCATTCACTGATACTCACGCAGTGTATTCATAAATGCATGCTTAGTGGCTGTTTTTGGCCTGAGTCGGTTATTGACATCTTCATAAATGACTTACCATCCATTTATGTACACTTGTTTTAATAGTTTTGGAAGAAGCTGGTAGTCAGTAGTTGTCTTGTTGAATTCATTGAGCAACACGAGGTGAACTAGCATAGATGTCTTCTTTGAACGAGATTGATCACATCCTCCATGTTACAGATCATACTATTTTCTCCTCTAATCATGACCTGGATACTCAGGCTCCTAGTCCTAAATACCACTTGTAACATACTTATATATATTGTATACACACTCTTAGTAATACCCTTAGAATGCTGCGCTTTAGACATTTGAAAAAACTCTGAACATGTTTATAAAATGTGCATACACTGTTTGTAATATGTTTGTACACTGTTTGTACACTAGTAGCTACACAGCCACCTCATGCTGAACACATGTGCAATGCCATCATCTAGAACTACTATGTCAGTACATGTGCTCCCCTCATGTAGTATACACACCTTCTACTATGTCAGTACATGTGCTCCCCTCATGTAGTATACACACCTTAGCACGGACCATGTAGCATAAGTATATAAGCTTGAATACCTGTGCTCGGATAGCGGTTGCCTGACCTTAACGGCTCGAGACCAACTCAAATCTCAACTGTATTTCGAAGTTAATAGCACTTGCATCACTTTGGTGATCAGTACATTCGAGTGGGAGCAGTCATCCACGGTACATTTGTGAAAGCATAGAATTGTGAACTCTTCTATGTTAAATAAGATTCACAGCCTCATCGAGCTAAATTGCCAGCCAAAGCCAGGCAGAATCCAGTCCCTCCACTAGCCTTTGACACTCTACTGGTGCCCCGCCAGTATAGCATGGTTTTTTCTTTACAGGTACCCTCTTGTGTTGACAGTCTCTTTGTAAGTATCTCCATGACCTAGCCTCGATATAGCCCACTGCCCATCATTGAGCACCCATCTGCACTCTCGATTGAAGAACTCATTACCCCTGAGGATCACCCAGATTATGATCCTAACAATGTAGCCACTGCAGGAGAAAACTTTGATATTGAATTCATTGGAAATTGGCCGTACTGGTTAGAACACAAGTTCTATCATAATGCAGTTGATGGAAACAGCTGTACCCCTTTCAGTCCTAGAATCTACTCAAACAACAAAGTCAGTAACCTTCCAAGTACCTCCTCTCAACAATGGACCACCCCAAGGAAGGAATCCAAACCTATCAAGAAGAAATCAACAAGCTCAAACAGCGGCTCACCCAGCTCACCGACCTCCTCACCACCACCCAGAATGCCCAAGTGGCAACACAAACAGCAGCTGCTGCAGAAACCTGTGCTGCAGCTGCAGAGACTGCAGCAGCCAGCAGGATACCAGCAAAGGTCTCAAAAAGGGTAGACATAGTACCTGATCCTGGAATCTTTCAAAGATGGTTCCTACGCCTGCTTCAAGGAATGGTGGTGCAAGATGGGAACCTAGCTTGCATGCAATGACGAGTGCTTCCCCACCACCAAGAAATCCACCCTGGCTGTCCTAACCAGGATCAGATCAAACAAAGAAAAGGACTTGAATGGAGCCAGTATGTGGGCCCGTAAAGTACAAAGGAGGACACCGGCAACCGCCTCCCTCATCAGAAGCCTTGCCAGTGAAGGAACAACTTCTGATCACATTTCCGAATCAGGAATGAAAGGGATCTCGCCAGACAAAAACTAATGGCAAAGAAACAAGGAAAAGATGAGAGGACACAAGTTTTCTTGATTTATTGGCTCGGGCTCTATGATCAAGCCCAATGCAACGATACAATAGGGATAGCACTCCTTGAGCAAAACTGGGACTCCAATGTAATAGACGTAGATATAGTGTTTTAAAGTCCAGTTGTGGACCTTATGAAAGACTGGCAACTGGACCAGACTATAACTGATCGCAACTGGATTGGTCACAACCAGTCCTGACCAGTCCAGTAACATCATGCCAGTTGCCTGGTTTGGTGAACTTTTGGCAACTGGTCAGGACTGGTTGCAACCAGTGTACAGCCACCCCATATGTACTATAGTACATTCCATAATTGTTGGTGATTTTTCCACATTTTTTTGAGATTTTTTGAGCCAGATATGAATATATCATATAATATTCACTTTCATATTGAATTATTCAATTGAGTATACAATATTCACGTTTTGAACCCTATTCACTCATCTACAGTCATATTAAACACAAATTGTGAGTATAACGAGGAGTTAGAATACTATATGTGTTCATTGACATGTTCACAAAAATGACATGCCACCTATAAATGCTCATATCTCTGTGGGCCATGGTCTGAATCACTTAAATCTTGGTTCATATGATAGCCAGGGGTGTGTATCAGACTCGGTACAGCCATTATTAAGCATTAGCAACACAGGTAATAGGTGTATAACATTATTTGTGTACATTACATATTTTCAACATGGACATGCCTGGTCGTATCTCCATGGGAAATGGTCTGAAGGCATGGTAGCTAAGGGTGTGGACTAGCTCCGGCTCACTAGATGGGTGGAGCAAGAAACATCACTTCAACAATGTCGAGCGGGAGGAGCGACTCGACACCGTGTGCCATGTAGTAGGGAGAATGCCCAGTGGATTTGCGTGTTGTGACTCGATCAGCCCAGAAAACCTGTGAGACCAGAGTTGGCCACTGCATGATATCGCTGTCGCATGCGTTAACGAGGGAGTCGCGGATGGTGCAATGGGATCTCTCAACAATCCCATTGGCTCTGGAGTTGTACATGGAGATGCGTATGTGCCGAATGTGATATTTCTCTGCGAGCCAGTCGAGGGCGGTGATGAACAGAGTGCTGTTGTCCGTGACGATCTCCTCGAATGGTCCTCCCCATCTGCACAGAATCTTCTAAAGATAAATGCACCGAGCGTCCTTCTGGTCTCCCTTTTGAGCTTTCTCTACTCTGGCCATCCAGTAAGCAAGCAGCGGGCTTGAATGATGTAGGTATATCTCTGTGCCATTGGCATGTACATATAGTGTTTTAAGGTCTGGTCTGGTCCAGTCTTTTGCCTTATTTGGGCAAGACCGAGACCATAACCCATAGAGTCAATGTACGCCTTATGAAAGAGTGGCGCAAGAGTAGTGACTGTAGGGGGTAGAAGAACCTTGTTGACGGCACGTGTCTGGCACTGATAGCACGTTCTGACATATCAGGCCATGTCGTCGTTGATAGTTGGCCACCAGAACTGGTCGGTGATGGTTCTTCAAGTTCAAGCTCGTAGGGTAGTAGCCCTTGTGTCCCAGAGCGTCGTGTGTGTCGTGTAGTACTCTTAACTGTTCAAACCTGAATATGACCTGTTGGTGGCATCCGTTTGGTTCCCGGCTGCCAGTACGCCAGAGCTTCCCGCTAGCGACAAAGAAGTTCATGACTTGTTTGACAAAGCGAGAGTGTTGTGTGTCGCTGAGGTTGCTAGGGATAGAAATAGTGTTCGAAGGTCCAGTCCTAGGACCGAAAAAAAACTGCAACTGGACTGGACAGGACCGGAAAAAGACCGGAAATAGTGGACCAGTCCTGACTGGTTTTTTGTGGTCCTGGTCCTGGTTTTTTATTTCAGAAATTAACAAAACCGCTATAAAACCGGTCCAGACCGGTCTTTTCAGTTTGTGCACCGAATTACATAAATCATGGCTCAAATTAAAGCCACGTGACACTACTACATCCGGTACAGCCACCGCTAAGATCATCGATCACACAGAAGCAAGCTACAAACTAGTTTGACTTAGTAGATACTTTGCATATAGTACTACATATTAAAATGGTCATATCTCCACGACGTCTGGACCGAATTATGTAAAGAAAATATCAGTAGAAAGCTGGGAATGTATTCTTCCGGAAGACTGGTTCAAACCGGTCCTAGGACTGACAAAAAGACCACAAAGACCATTTTCGTCGGTTTTTTGCAGTCCTGGTCCAGTTTTTTCCAAATAAGGCAAAAGACTGGACCGGACCGGACTTTAAAACACTAGATGGAAAGGGTGTGGAGGAACTCTTTGACGGTGATGAAGTGCTCGTCGTGCTGTTTCACCTTGTCGCTCGTCGGAATCATCACTTCGTCGGCCAATGCTGAGAGCACAAGAGCTCTTTCCCCTCCCTCACCCTCTAAAAAAAACCACTCTTCCTCGAACTTACCTGCAACCCATATTCCACATGCTAAGACCTTGTCAAATGCGTCCCTCAATCCATCCTGCAGCTCTCTTACAACTCCGTTGACTGCTCCAAAACCCTTTGTTCTATCAGTCTCCCCATTTCCTTCACTATTGATCCCCCTTTCTCCTCAATCCTCATTCCGTTCATTCTTTTTGTTTTGTTTTTTGTTTTTGTTTTTCAGCATGATGGTGTAACTAAGAGTGGCGGTGGCTGTGTGATGTGTTGCCATGTTGGAAAAGTGTGGCCACGCGATGGTGAAGCATGGTGTGTCCCCCTGCCCTGCAGGCTCAGCCCTCATCCCTTTGTCCAGAACATCATCTAACCAATCCTTGACCTCTTCGCTCATTTCCTCAATGTCTAGTTCGTCCTCCGTCGTCCAACACCATCACAATAGCCCGCCAGGGTCAAGGTGGTGTGATGCCAGCACTGTGCACATGCTTGAGTGTGAAGTTGAAGGTCAAAATGCTGGCAATCCAGTGGTTCATGGCGGCATTGGGGCTGGATATCAGGGTTGTTAATCATGTCTTTTATGTACTTAGCATCCACCTCAATAATAAAATTTGTCAAACTGATAATCTACACTTCAAGTTTGATCGACTTGAGGGCACGAAAGAGGCCGTACAGCTCAATTGTTGCTTGGGAATAGTGCACTTCGCGATCGTTCCAAGTGATGGATCCAAAATGAGATGGGCATCAATGACCTTTCTCATCATCCTGGAACAGGATAAACCTGACCGCAATCTGGAAAGAATCGACAGCGAGCATGACGGGTCGCGAGCAGGTATAGTCGATAGGACGGATGCCAGTGGCCGGGCAAGCCACAATGGCTGCCTTGAGTTGGTCCATCACGTCCTGCTGAGAGTCCTGCTGGCAATCAAAAGGTACACTTTCGTGTGTGAGCTCAACAAGCGGGCGAGAGATGAGAGCATACTAGGCCTTGATCCAATTACGTACCGTGCCCGTTACCCCAAGAAAGCCATGAACTTTGGTGTGCATAATGCAAGGGGCGGGCCAATGTTGGATTTTCGCGACCTTGGAAGTGTCAGCCTGAGGGACGTGGCTGTCATAATTGCATGTTTGACCAACGACAATGACCGGGTCCTGGCACATGAATAGCTTTTTTGCGGAAACTGTCGCGCCGGCGCGCTTAAGGTGGTGAAGAACCCTGTTGACATCAATACAGTGCTCCCAAACGAAGTGACAAATCCCGGGGTTGGCCGAGATGACCTTGCACAAGCCGTTAGCCTGTTCATAGCAAGTGTGCGGCCCAAGGATGTTGATATTGTCCTGAAAGTTGGGCGCAACATTGATTTCGGCCTGTAAAATAAATGCAATATCATTTTGAAAGATGGTGGGAGAATCCGTCCATCCCATAGGAAGTGAGGTCAAATGAAATGTGCCTAAGGGTGTTGAAATGTAGTGACGTCGTGAGACTCCTCTGCAAGCACTCGGTGATCGAAGCCCACAAACAGGTCTATCATCGTGTAGATAGACTAGCTGGCAGACTGCTCGGTGAAGTGTTCAACATACAGCAGGGTGGCAGCATCCTTGACCGTCACCGTGAGCTCGTTGTTCAGAAGAACCTGCGCTGTGAGCTTCTGCTCCTCCAGCCAAAGAGAATTGTTAGTGAATACACCCAAATCATTGATTTTTTCTGAGTCCTGTGTCACAGCCGCTTTCCAGGAGTAAAGTCGGGCGGGCGTGGAGAGAGAGTTGGGAGCATGGTTAGTGGGTCCTCTGGAGAGCGGCGGACAATGTGAGCATGCTGCAGTATGCTGGTAGCAACAGGTTTGACCCGATTAGCCACTTTCTTGTAAGCGAGCACATGTCGGACTGGGTTGAACTGGATGCTGACAGCGACAGTGAGATTAGTGATGGGCATGGATCAGAAATTGGAAGGAACATGTTTGGCCGCATCAGGTGTGGCAGCCTTTGATGAGTCGTATGTGAATGCTGGGGGTATTTTTGCATAAAGGGACGACCGACTCGGAGGGGCCGCTGGTGGTTGCTTTGTGGGCACAGGTGACCAGGATGCCGCAGGTGGTTGCTTTGCGGGCGCAGGCTGCTCGGCAGCCTTGGATTTTGAGCGTGTCATGGCGCACGTGTCGCCGCTGTCAACCACGAACAATTTACCTAGAGGAGGATCAGCAACTGGAGTGCAGTTGAAGAGATATCCAGCCAGCTCATTGACCATGAGAACGTTCGTTGCCGCCTGTGCCATGTGTGGCAGGACATCACAACGGAACTCTGTTTGAGTTGGTTAAGCCGCAGACCCAGTTTGCGCAGTGGGCATGGCCTGAAGTTGGTAGTACTCGTTGATAGAGCCCTGTAACATGTTAGTACCTGGATGATGACAAACCCGTCATCCGTTGGGAAAGGTGACAGTGCCATTGACCCGCATGACTTGTCCTGCCTTGATATATCCTTCAATGACAGGGAGTCATGAAGAATGTGAGCCTCGCCACATCCGTAACACAGAAGGAGGCTGTTACAGCTGGCCCAGGTAGGGTCGGCAGTATACTTGGAGGTAAAACGAAGCTGAGGCTGAAGATGTAGTCAAGCAAGCGTAACACTTGGCGAGACAACTAAGACTAAGACTGAGGGGTACACCTAAAGAGGGCAGAGGGACAGAGGGGACAAAGGGACAAAGGGACTCGAGATTGGCTAAGAACTCAAGTGGGATTTCAAGTAGCTCTAGCTTAGGGAAGTACAAACAAGAAAGCGGGTCCTTAAGTACTACAGAATGAAAGGCGATGGAATCACATGGAAAGGAGGAGTCAGCTGCAGTATGGAATGAGTCAGAAGCTGTGGAGGTCTAGATGTACAGTAAGCGATGACAGAATGATGATGAAGCCATGATGTCATCATGAGTCAGAAGATAAGATTGGCATAGGGAAACATTGGATCATTGATAGGAAAGAATAGGAACAAGGATAGGAGAGTTGCGGATCATCTGCTGTTACAATCGTCTCGAAGACACTCTATGTATCTCTTTTTCCCTTTCGCTATTCTTCCCTTATCGCCTTTACTTTGTATTCACACTGTATCATAGACCTCGGGCGATTTCGCTTGCTCCACATCGCTGATGGTCCGCTATTCTCTGATCCCCATTCCTACTCTTTCCTATTGTTGATCCGATAGTTCACTATCTCCGTTCTTACCATCTGACTCATGATGACACAGTTGCTTCATCAGCATTCCGTCATCGCTTAGTGTACAGTCTAGATCTCTGCAGCTTCTGACTCATTCCTTACTGTGGATGACTCCTCCTTTCCTTGCAATTCTATCACCTTCCAGGTTGTAGTACTTAAAGACTCCTCGTCTCATTTGTAATTAGTGTTTAAAGGTCCGGTCCGGTCCGGTCTTTTGCCTTTTTTGGAAAAGACCGGACTGAGACCTGTCCTAGAAATTTTCTGATATGAAAAAAACTTCCTTGCAATTCTATCACCTTCCAGGTTGTAGTACTTAAAGACTCCTCGTCTCATTTGTAATTAGTGTTTAAAGGTCCGGTCCGGTCCGGTCTTTTGCCTTTTTTGGAAAAGACCGGACTGAGACC
>JBBPNF010000029.1:0-34922 GCA_038090755.1 Leccinum truebloodii | reverse complement strand
TTTTGTATACACTTAGTACACTTTTGCTTACACTTTTTCGCTTTTTGTGTACACTTTTGTACACTTTGGTCACTTATGTATATCTATTCAATTATGTAGAGTGTTATGTAGTTGCTGGTTACATAAACATATATGTATTATTGTTGCAATGACAAATTTGTATTCAAATAATCAAGTTAAAAATGATAAGACATTATTCATAGATTATGTGGAAATATAGATATACTTTCTAAATCATATCTTACAATTTGGAGTTAAGTGTATGAGTATTCTGTGTCATTAGCCACTATTCTCTTGGAAAAGAGGGCTAAAATACAAGCATATATTGAAGGAATTACAAGTTAATTTACCTCAAATTAGTTGAAAATACTTCAAATTCTAGCGAATATTCAAGGGGGGCTAAAATTTCCACCATAATATGATGAATTAGAAACAATATAAGGATTACTATGTAATCCATATATATTCTCATAAATCTAGAGTATTTAAGTGAATTATCAGAAGGAGGTATTTGCTGATGCCATCAACCACATTGCTGTGTCCCCCTGCCCCCGCACTGCCCCACCTGGAGTCTTCGTCGGGACCGGTGGGCGAAGCTACTGTGATCCACCATACGTCACCAGCAAGTTCAGGCCACCCTACTACTAGCATCAGCGCGTCGTGAACTTGCGCTACTACTACTACTACTACTACAGTTATGCCGTGATAGTAGAAACTCTTGTACTTAACTTAATTTGAGCTAATCAGAATACGCGTCTGCCTCTGAATCAGTCTCAAAGGCATGGTGATCGGCGAATTTGTTGACTTAGAAGCGACGGTGAGCCACGAGCGAGGGCGAGCAGGTGGGCATAGACGGAGTGAAATATAAAGAGATAGCGAGGAGTCAGGACTGGACGGGTTGAGTTACTAGCAGTCTTACAGCAATGGAATCGCGGAGATCCAGTTTTGCTATTTCGCCGTCAGCCTTCCCGCCAATTGATAGCGGTTGGCACTGCAAAGCATCATCACTCTTGTTTGGATTTTACAAAATACGCTTCGAATACAATTGGGACGCCTTCACCTCTACTTCAAGATCCTCATCAAAGCCCTCTCCGAAGCCTCCAATTGCTCTCTGACTTCCCACAGCGTCATCTTGTCCCTCAGCAATTCAGAGTACCTGTTACAGGCATGCGTTTTCCTCTCCAACAGGATATCGACGCTAGGATGGAGGTCTTCCTCTTCGCGATTGAACTCGCCGATTACTTTGAAGACACGGGATTCAATGTCGAGAATCCCTCGCCAAGAGTACCCCCTGTTGCCGGGCATATCTGCTCGGCAGACCTTAGATAGCGGTATAACATCACGAAATGACACTTACCTTCCTGTCCCACATTCCATTTCTTCTCCTCCTTCTCCTCCCCCTCTACTCCATCCATCGGATCTTCGCCTTCCTGGGGATCTCCATTCAGATCAGACTCGAGGAGAACATCCAACCTCGCTTGTTCTCGCGATAAGATTTCCTGAGACTTCGATGGAGGGCTAAGTGTCCTGAGACGGTTGGCGACATGTTCTGGAACAGGGGACTGCGAACGCGATGGCGATAGATTCAGATCAGACTCAAGGAGTTGATCTAGAGTGCGCTTCCTTGAGATGGCGGAGTTGAGATCTGAAGTGAGGAGACCTTGAAGTATCTCATCCTGAGATGTCGGTTGAGCGGGTGAGCCAGTCATACATTGCGGCATCGGTACTGAGTTGAGGTCGGATTGGAGTAGATCATCCAATGGGATGTGTTGGGAAGTTCGGTGCGGCAACGGAGGATGCTGTTCAACACCGGGTAGAACTTCGGCATCGTTCAGGTCGGATGTGAGAAGAGAATCCAGCAAGTTCTCTGAGGACGATGGCGGGGACGGCAAAGGATGGGATGGTGTCATGTTCAAGTTTGACTGCAAAAGAGCAGCCAAGTCGACCTCTTCAGTAGCTGGAACTTGGTTTAGCTCAGAGCCCAAAAGATCGGTGAGGTTGGGATTCCCAACAGGCATGTTAATGGTGAAATAGAAAGGTTCAAGTTGTACTCGATTCCACTCCACCGCTGAACGTCCACATTTGCACAGTAATCCGTAATCTGTAATAGCTTATTGTTCCCAAATGCTACCGAAGCGGTGCATGTTTACATAATATTATGTTATGCGCTTTGATACATAAACAACAACCTCAGTGGGAAAATCCATTGTCGCCATGCCTTCACCGCCGGAGTAAGTATATACATCTAATTTGGTCATAGGCTGTGTTGAAAGTCTTGAAGTTGCCGGTCGTCCACTCTTACAAACTGTACGGTTGCGGTTGCCTCTGCTGGAGCGCAGACAAAAAACTTCGTGAAAACCAGTCGCAACCGGTCTCAGGAAAGACCGGTTGCGACCAAGAAGAGGTACATAGTACAGCACAGTTACGGTAGAAAGTAAACTACAACGACACAGTCTCATCAGAAAATTGCTCATGCCCATTTATCTCCGATTCACAAGCCCACAGATCCTTGAAATCCTCCAGCAATACCTCCTCTTCACAATCAAGGGAATTGATGGTGGCCTGGTCATTGACCTTGTCTCGCCATGCATGTTTCATGATTTGTAATTTCTCGAACTTGTCCGCACCCAATCGTGAATGCCGGTCGGTGGCAATTTCGGCACCTGCCGAGAAGAGTCGCTCGCACGGGACTGAGGTGGCTGGAATAGAACAAACGTCTTTGGCAATACGTGTGAGAGTGGGGTATGTCTTCACATGATCAGACCACCACTTGACGATGTCCGTGTCTTTCGAGACGTCGGAAGGGAGATCACTGAGATAGTGCTGCAGCCCAGCTCTCCACCCATTGCCGTCCACGTGGCTCTTCTGCTGAATGAGCTGACGATGGTGTCGCTCGAATTCAGATGCGAGCGTAGAACATGCCGCGCTAGATGCGGTGGGTGCAGCGACAGCCACGGCGGGTGCAGTCGAGATGGAAATGTCAGCGTGTTCATCATCTTCCCAGTAATCTGGCATCGTCCATTCAACGATCTGGAGCGCTTCATCGTGCCAGTCCTTGGCATTTGGGTTACTTTGGTCGATTTCTCTTTGCTGCTCCTCGGATCCTCCCCATGCCATTTTTATGTAGGCGAGTTTGTAATATGGGTGTAGGACTGAAAAAATTAGTACCGCAGTAAAGGAAACACGAATGGACTTACCGAGCACAAGGATATACACGGGCTTCTCATCAAACTTATGGTAGTATTTGCGAAGCTTCTCTAGACCCTGCTTGATCGGTTCGGCATAGGGCGTGAACTTGAAAGAGCTAGCCTTTTCCTCCCACGCAGATTGAAGCTCTTTGAAAGCAGGGATGGCCCGCCAAAGTGTGGACAGGTGGTCATGAGAAAATATGTGTTGAATGTTATTTGCGTCGGCGATGATGAGATGCGCATCGTTGATGCGATCCCAGTTGGAGGCCTTGAGTGTGAAATCGGTCCAGGGGATACGTTTGACGGGTTGGCCTTGATGCCGAATTGAGGTAATCGGACCAAACAGTTCGTCTGCAGAGGAAATAAAGAGGTTGATTGGCTATCATAGTTGTTAGCACATATCAAACAATAGTACAATGAGTAGACTCACTTGACAGAGTCGATACGCCCGCTCAAGCATTGCATCCGCTGTTCCCCAACGGATCTTGCTGTGAAGGGGAATAACGAGCGACTTCTCTATACCACACTCAGCTTGAAGGCGGTTGAAGTAAGCTATGCGCTGGTCCAAAGCTTGGATCTTCATGGCAAGCGTACGAATTGCAGCGACCACGTCGAGAGAATTGTTGGTCTGACGATTTGCTGGAAGGGAGGGGTCGTACTCCCAGACCGCCGTTGTTGTCTCAGCAACTGCAGTCTTCGTGATGGCTGACATGACAGCGACGACGGCGAGGTTGATGACGTGTGCCAAGCATGGAAGTCGGTGATGGTCGGATTGGAAGGAGTAGATGTGTTGGCGATCAAGAATCGTTTCAATCTTCTGAGTCGCTGTGTCGTTGTTGCTTGTATTGTCAGCAGTAACACAGAAAAGCTATAGAAGGGTTCGAACGAATAGGAATAACGATGAAAAAAAGGCGTACCCTGGTTGACTGTCCCCCAATGAGGCCAACACGCTTGCAAAGCCCAACAAAATAACCACCCAAGTTTACTCCATTGTGAGGTCCCGAGATTGCCCGAAATGCGATGACTTCTTTGCACAGGGCCCAAGTCGAGGTCTGAGCGTCCGATTTGATCCACTGGCAGTGAGCGGTGATGCCCATGAACGACGCTTTGGTTTGATTCACAGACCAAAGGTCTGTGGTAGTCGAGACACGACCGGTTCGCTTCGACTGCAAAAGAAAGAGAAAGAGTGTGAGATACAGAAAGAAATGAAAAAAGCAACATACTCAAATCCTAGCCTTGAGTTCTTGAAGATACTCAGTGAACGCATTGTGGATGAAATTGAATACATCGTGTATTGATGGGATGTCAGACTTGATTGAGTTTGGACGCATTGCCACAAGGCAGTTCCTGAATGTTGCCCTACTAGGTAATACAAGGCTCTAGTACCGTCGTGTCAGTCCCGTCCGTCTTTTAGCAACCTGAAGGCCCACCTGATCATCACATATGACAAATTCAGCAACCGCTTTCAAGACCTCTGCTTTGGAGAACTCGGACATTCTCTGCGTCGGCTTCTGAACAACCCATCCAACCTTGTCTGGCCCTTCGGCACCTTCTCGTTCCTCCTGGCCATTGCTGGTGGAACGGCGTGATGGTGAACAATTATCCCTTCCTCTTTACACCGCGCCTCATAGACTTCAAAGTGGCTTCGAATGTGCTGGCGGCACGAGGAGTTGGACCCCACATGGAACACCTTGCGTTTGCCATGTTTTTTCACAAATGTCTCGTTCTTCCTGATCAGTGGCCCCGGACTGTAAGTACTCGATCCCCAATCCTTTTGAATACACTGACCGGCACTCGTTGCACCAGCGCCCCTTCAACACTTCGACCTTACCATCGGTATGACAGAACTTCACGCTACACTTCTCGGTGAATATAGTAAGTAAATCTCCAGCTTGTTTCTTCTTGGATACCACCATGTCGGGAACATCAGCACGGTGACGTTCCTCAAGCCCATTGTTATCACTTTCCTGCTGACTCGTTCAATTTACAGTTCGTTCTCAATGTACACAAGACTTACATCACTCTTCCCATCATCCTCGACGTTCGCGACACTCGCCGCTCGCGATGACAACGCCACCACATGCTCGGCTTCTTCCAGCAAGTCATCAACATCTTGAATTTCATCAACATCGTCAATTTCATCAACGTCGTCAATTTCATCCACGGGCAAGCGTTGATGTGCACGCTTCGCCGGACGTTTCTGTAAGTTCTTCGACTTTACACCGCGACGTGACCTGTGCTGACCACTGTGACCTTCACCACTCTCTTCTGAGGTTGTCAAGTCTACATCCGAAGGCAACCACCCGCTTTGGCCCTTTCCACCAGGCTTCGGCTTTGGGGGCCGTGAACGAGTACTTTTTGGGGCACGGCGTGACTGCGTCACGGCCGCTGCCTTCTCCGCTTGTCGCCGTGTACGTTCAGAGCGGGGAGCCATAGTAATGAGGGAGTACTAGATCACAAGCTAAGTAGTAGAGTATAAAAACAAGGAAACAACGTGTCCTCGCTCGTTGGTTCTGCCTTTTATGTCGCCAACTCGAGGCTAACACGTTGTGCTTACTACGAGTCACGGTCGCGACCGGTTCTGAAGAGGTTCGGACCGGTTGGCGACCGGTTGTGTGGCTAACCGGTTGCAACCGACTGCAACCGCACATAATGAACTAGTGCAACTGGTTGGGTACGGTTTCAGTCCGGTTGTAGAAAATTAAGCAAATCAAAAAACCGGACCGGACCGGACTTTCAATCACTAGTGCTAGTACAAATTCTGTTTCTCCTTCTCTTTCTTCTTTTAATCGCTTTAAGGTATTAGATAGTGATGTTTCTCTTGATTCTTTGTCATCTCGAAGTAGTATCCTACCAGATGACACAACCGAAGCCACAATCTCAAAAGAGCATGCTCCCCGGGAAGGGAGGCTTAATTTGGCTTACAAAGAAAATAAAAATAGTTCCCCTCCTCAGATCCCGACTGAGCGAAAAGTCCGCACTATGCGTCCACTTAGGGAATTAATTCTAAAAATAGATATAGTTACAAAAACCAAAAACATCGAAGTAGCAGCACTCCTGGATAGCGGAGCAAATGGAGTTTTCATAGACACCAAATGGGCCAAGGCCCAACATATACCCCTGAAACCCCTCGAACTTGTTGTACCGGTTTACAATGTAGATGGTACAATCAACTCGGCAGGAGGCATAGCCTACACCACCGACCTAATCATAGATTTTCAAGGACATCGCGAGAAAATTACAGCCGATGTGACCAACCTGGGACGTAACCAAATGATCCTGGGATACACCTGGCTACGTGAACACAATCCCTTGATTGATTGGGTGCAAGGGACAGTCAAACTAAATCAATGTCCCACTTCTTGCCAAGCGTTGAATGCAATATATGAATCTTGATTAGATGAATCTGAGATCGATCATTCCTACCGAGTTCAAGGACTAGGAAAAGAACCTTCGGATGGAATAGAACCCGAAGAAGCCTTCAAATTGGTGCCTGAGGCATATCACGATTATCTTGATGTTTTCTTGAAGAAAGTTAGTGAACGCATGCCCGAAAAGACAACATGGGACCATGCTGTAGACCTGAAACCAGATTTCAAACCAAAACAAGGCCTTCGTAGACGACCAACTGAGCGAAGGTTACATCAGACCTTCGAAGTCCCCACAAACTTCGCCAGTGTTCTTTATTCCTAAAAAGGATGGTAAAAAGCAGATGGTTATGGATTATAGATATCTAAACGAGGGAACTGTCAAAAATAATTACCCTCTTCCCCTCATCGGTTCAATTGTCGATAAATTAAAAGGAAGCAAGATCTTCACCAAGATGGACCTCTGTTGGGGCTATAACAACGTGAGAATCAAAGAAGGAGACGAATGGAAAGGAGCCTTCGTCTGCCATCTTGGATCCTACGAACCTACCGTGATGTATTTCGGGATGTGTAATTCCCCGGCTATGTTCCAAAACATGATGAACAACATCTTCGCAGATATGGAAGGCGTAGTGATTATTTATATCAACGATCTATTAATCTTTACAAATGGAGATATGAAACACCATCAGGAAATGGTCAAAAAGGTCCTGGAGAGGTTGTGGAAGAACGACTTGTTCGTCAAACCCGAAAAGTGCTTCTTTGGAGTACAAAAAGTCGACATGCTAGGCATGGACGTCTCCTGCGATGGAATCTCAATGAATGCTGAAAAACTTCATGGAATTGCTAAGTGGCCGGTCCCCACTAACGTAAAAGCAGTCAGAAGCTTCTTGGGTTTAGCCAACTTCTATCGCCGCTTCATCACTAATTACAGTTTGGAAGCAAGACCCCTACACGACTTAACCAAAAAAGACCAATCTTGGAAATGGGAACCGGCTCAACAAAAAGCGTTTGATATGCTCAGAAAGAGATTTACCACTGCACCTGTATTGGCATATCTGGATGACACAACCCCTTATCGTGTCGAATGCGACACCTCGGACTTCGCAACAGGAGCTGTGCTCTCTTCCTTGAAAAATGACAAATGGCATCCTGTCACTTTCATGTCACATTCCATGACCCCCGAACAGCACAATTACCCCATCGCCGACAAAGAAATGCTTGCGATCATTTTAGCGCTTGAACAATGGAGACACTATTTAGAAGGTGCTAGACATAATTTCGAGATCTGGACAGATCACAAAAACCTCCAGTATTTCAGGAAAAGCCAAGATCTGAATCGGAGACAAGCACAATAGGCCCAGTACCTATCCTGATTTGATTATACTCTCGTAAATGAACCCGGAACCTCGATGGGAAAGCCGATGCCCTCTCTAGAAGAGAAGATCATATGCTCGGCATTGAGAATGACAACAAACAAATGACGTTCATACCGGAATCTCGCATACTATCTCTAGAAGAAATCACTCTCTTTGATAAAATAAAATCCTCGCACTCTGGTTGCACATCTCCAGATGGGTCAACCCTCCATGAAGGATTATATTATTATAGCGACAAACTTTGGGTTCCAAAGGAACTCCACCATGACATGATGACTCAATTCCACGATCACCCAATCTTCAGACATAAGGGTGCCGAAAAAACACAAGATTTCCTCACGAGATATTACTCTTGGCCAGGAGCTAAGAAGGACATACAAGAATATTGTAAAGCCTGTGAGCGCTGTGCGCGTATGAAACCCACCAATCTTCCGCCAGCCAGAAAATTGCAACCTCTAGAAGTTCCTGAAGGACCCTGGAAAAACATGTCAGCCGACTTCATTACCGGCTTTCCTACATTACATGGTTTCGACAGCGTATTAGTAGTGGTAGATCACTTCTCCAAAGAAGTCGCCTTCATATCAACCACGAAAACCATTACGTCCAAAGGAACAGCTGAATTGTATAGAGATTACGTGTGGAAGCATCACGGACTTCCTGATTCACTTGTTTCCGATCGCGGACCCCAATTTGCTAGTCAAATGATGGTGGATCTACTCAAATTGCTAAAAATAGAAAAGAAGATGTCCACAGGCTATCATCCCCAAACCAATGGACAAACGGAGCGTGTTAATCGCGAACTCAATCAATATCTCTGTCTCTTCACCGCAGAAAAACAAGATAAATGGGTCGAATGGCTTGCCATAGCTCAGTTTAATTTCAATAATACTTGCTCGTCCGCCACCAGCTTCACCCCCTTCCAGTTGACTAAAACATTCGCCCAGCGTCTCGGTTTCGAACTGACATCCGTAAAAGCTCTGGCTGCTAAGGAGTTTGCTGATGATATGAAAGCCAATCTCGAAAAGGCCAAAGACGCGCTTCAATGAACACGCGAACGAATGAAACTGCAGGCGGATAAACATTGATCGACAGCACCAGAATACAAAATTGGAGATCTTGTTTGGCTCAGCACCGAACATCTAGCTCTCAATGAGCGTCCATCACATAAATTAACGGAACGCTGGATTGGTCCTTACCAAATCATTGAAGTACATACCAATAGCATGGGATTACTCTTTCCCAAATCCGTGAAAGCTCGACACATTGTCAATGTCTCTCGAGTCAAACCCTATATTGAACCCTTACCGGGCCAACCGGTTGTCCGCCCCGGACCAGTGCTTGTCAATGATGAAGGCACCGAAGAGTTTGAGGTCAATTACATTGTCGATTCTCACCCTATTGGTTGAGGATTCCAATACCTGGTGTATTAGAAAGGTTATGACAAAAGCGACCGAACTTGGGAACCTGCCCCTGGTTTGAAGAAAGCCCAAGCGGCTATAAATGACTTCCACCGCCGTAAACCCTCAGCCCCTAGATGTTTAAAAATGAATCGTGCCTTGTTTGATAGTCTTTTTTCAATTCCTATCATTAATTTCACATCTGGCTCTACCTCCTCTTGATCTGGAATCTCAAGCCTAGTAGGGGTTAATGTTACAAACCTCTTCATTTTCCACTCTTCGAAGTCACATGACCTGCTTAGTCAGCATCACGTGACCACTTATACACTTTACTTTTCATTTCTTGCTTTTTCACTTTTCCAAGTCACGTGACTTGCACAGCCATAGGTCACATGACTTATCTGGTAGCACTCGTTGGACACTTACCAGTTAGCATAGCTTATCCAAACCAGCCCTAAGCTGGTCTGTGCGCACATGTCAGTAGTATAAATACTTCAATACAGCAACCGAACAAGCCAGTCTTGTTCTGGTTGGATTCCCTCTAACCTACACATTCTCCTCCCTTAGTCCTTGTCCCCTTGTTGAGGTGCCATAGTCCTTTTTGGATAGAGGTTGCCTTCACTTCCCTATAGTCTCAACGAGATTCGTCCCAACCCTTTTCACCTTGTCCCACATTGAAGTAAACCTAAGTCCAGTCGGACTGTCGGTCTATCACTCGGGGGCTGACTCGGACACTTGGAAAGAGTAAAAGATAATGGATAAGGCGAAGAACTTTGGCAATATGCTCAAGAGATCAAAGCTGGGTCTACCAGCTATGACCGACTCGAGTATTTATACAAGCGGACTATTCTACATACAGGCTGAGGGTAGGTCACCTGACCTTAGTCCGAGTGTCGGTATGTCCGGACTCTAGTCCTGACTGTCGGTGATGCCGGACTGTGGTTAGACTGTGCTTCCGGACTATGGTCGGTCGGTCGGTGACGGTGATTTACAACACACATCTACAAGCCAAAGCAGATGTCGTTCAATGGGAAATGCCCCAAACTGACCTCAACGATCTCACCATTGAGGTTCCTGAAGGAATGGTACCATGGCAAAGTGCCTTTGAGTACTATATGGTAGACTGGACTGACCCAGCTTACTGGCCAGCTACCTGCAAACTTGCCTGGTATACTTGCATTTCCTTCAAACCTCATGTAGATTTTGCAACAGAATACCAGTGCCTCTCTTCCCCGGTTCTCTTCCTCGAACCGGAGCTTCCCCCTCTTACCTGGCTGGCACCAGAGTTCTATGGACATAGTGCTGAGACTTTCCTCTTCCAGGAGGAAAGCACATTTTCACTTCTTACATTGGTCGGTTGGGCTCCCCCAATATAACATTACGAGGACTACCACGTCGAGACATCTCTAATCCATTGGCAGGGTTATGAGATGTTCCATAACCATCACTTTCCCACCAACTCTCAACAGTTGGTGGAGCTCCATCATTCAATGGTCTTTCCAAACTTCCTTCCAAAGGAGTTCAAGTCTAAATCAATGGTAGGAAGATTTGCTCGGGGAGAAATCTTTACTATACAGGAATGGAATGTGGAATTTGATCATGTACAGCGTCAGAAGTTCTTGGAGGATCCAAAGAACGCTTCTTTTTTAATTCAAGCATCTCTTCTCATTGATCCTTCTACTAGAGACTGGATATATGATTGCTTACACCAGATTGAACTTCGCAGGACATTATGTTTAGATCCTGACCTTACACAATTCCGCACTGACATTTATGAGGATATCAATTACATATCTGGGACTTTACATAATGTCTTACCTTTCGATAGGTTGCTAAGGTTAGAGCAGCACCATATTAATCCAGACTCTATTGTACAATACAATTTCCATCCCCCTCTCCTCCTCCATGCCAAACTTTTTCCTTACTTCGATCTCTCTTACTTTTGGTTTCCGGCTCCTACCTTAGAAAATGGGAACCGAGACACTACTTTTCCTTGTATAGTCAATCCTCACTTTTTTCTGACACTGAATTTTCAATCTATTGAACAAATGGTCACAGATAATCCAGAACCTAACACATTCACTGAAATCCCAAGAATATTATGGTATACTTGTCATCCTGACACAAATAACCATAAACAACAACAAATCAATTACTGGGATCACTATCTGGATGACCAAAGAGAGGATCAAGACTATACAAGAGTCTTACCAAGACTAGAAAGACAAATATTATGGATGGAAAGACAAATAGAGAGCAGAGAGGAATACACAAAGAAATACTTTGAAAGGTTAGCTCATGAAGAAGAGGAATCACTTCCAAGCGAGATAACTGAAGAATCAGATGATGAATCGGAGACTTCAGGATCGGGATATCAAGAAACGGAAAGAGGTTCAACACCTCTTGGTTCAGGAAAGATCACGCCTAAAAACATGTTTCTTCCACTAGATGATGAGAGATCATGCTTTTAGATTTTTCTTCTTCCCTCTATCTATCATACGCAATAGATATTGATCTCTTTAATCCTTTCTTACAGATCCTATCTTTTTCTTTTTAGAACATCATCTATTATGGCTACTCTTCCTTCCGACTTCATTGTTCCTAAAGAAGCCACTGCTTGTATTCCTGTTCTTGTCAGTTCCTCCAACTATCAGCAATAGATTACCTCAATTTGAGGTCCTCTCCAGATGCTCGGTGGCTGGAAGTTTGTCAACAGGGACCTTACACATGCCGCCCAACAAAACACAGCAGATAGATCTAAATGGGAACTCATAGATGGTAAAATCTTGGCTTTTCTCTCTACTGTCATTTCCTTGGAACTTCAGACACAGGTTGTTTGGGACTATGTTGCAGTAGGCACTGTAAATCAACCTTCCATTTCCCGCGCTTTTTACCAAAAGCTTGAGTCACTCTTCGGGAAGAAAGGCATCCCCAGACAATATATGATTTTTTCTGATCTTCTTCGCACGAGGATCGAGATGAACAAGTTTTCTGAAGGACTTTCCACCATCACCTCCCAATTCACATAGCTTGATGCCGCTGGTCTCATTGTTCCAGCTCCCCTCAAAGCTATGATTCTTCTTTTCTGCCTCCCTCCTTCTTTCAATAGTATGATCTCTTATGCCATTCAGACCATCGACAAAGCTGATTTCTCTATCAATTTGATTCTCCCTCATATCTCGAAGGAAATCAACACTCAGAAATCTGGTCTTCATTTCACGAGGAGTCTTGCTCATCGCATCTCTTCTTCTTCCTCTTCCCAACCACGCCAACAACAGCCGCAGGCTCATCACACTTCGGCTTTGAAACGTGGGCCTGGACCTCAACGTCCTTGGAACTCCTATAACAATGGAGGTCCACCATCTTTATCTTTTCCTAATTGTTTTAATAACGATCAGAGCTCTGGACATGGTCGTGGGGGGTTTAACAGAGGACAAGGATGTGGATCTTTTACTGCTGTTCACAGCAAGCACAATTCTGACAACTTTAACAAATGTCAGGACAGAAAAAAAAGAAAGGGACACACAAACAATGTTGTGGGATTCGCAAATCTCACATCATCTGTTGACGAAGAATTGATGTTTTTGGATACTTCTTCAGATACTTTAACAGTCATACCCGAAGAACATGAAGAACAGAATTCCATCATGCAATATGACGAGTTTCAAGATGACTATATAAGTGCCCAGGTTAGTGGAAGCTACCACGGAGATAATCAGAGAAATTTGGATGGTACCTGGAAACATGGTTTAGATTCCAGAGATTTTGTTTCTCATTCGAATGATTTTGTACCCAATATAGACGACTGGGAGGACAATGATTGTTCCTCTTATGATAATGATGATTACAGTATTTTCTGTTACCAGATGGGATCACTTAAGAAAGTTTCGGCATCAAATGATTTCTTTAAAAATCATTGGTTAATTGATTCTGGTTGTTCTGATCACATTACCCCATTCCATTCAGATTTTATGGTCTTGGGAGACAACATAAAGTATGCTCAAATCGCTGATGGCTTGACCATACAAATGATAGGACCTGGAATGATTCTCCTTAAAGCATCTTTTGGGAAGAAACCAATCACTTTAACTGGTGTCTGGTTATCACCTGAAGCATCATGCAGACTCCTGTCTACCAATCAACTAGCCCATCAAGGCTATACTTTTCATATCAGAAAATCTACTGATGTCTTTGACAAACAGGGTCACCATTTGATCCGGGCTACCACCTCATCTCCTGGTGATATCCTTCATTGGTTTCAGTCATCTCTGATCACTCCAAGTGAAGTTCATACCCTGTCAGATATTTCCTCATCAGCACTGTGGCATCATCGTCTTGGACATTGCTCTGACAATGCTCTGCGACATCTTGCCTCTTCTATTACTGGACTTCCTAAACTTTCCTTGAAATCAGAAAAATCTTCACCTTCTTGTCATGGCTGCCAAGTCAGCAAGTCACACAAACGGCCTCTTGGTCCTTCTGCCAAACATTCTGCTTGTGTTCTTGGTCTGGTTTATACTGACCTTATTGAACTTCCCACTGAGTCTCGCACTTGTGCTTGCTGGATTCTCACTATTATTGATGATTGTTCTGCTTTCGCTTTCTTGCTTTTCTCCATCACAAGAGTGATACAGCTTTGCGGTTCTGTGAGTTGGTTCTCCATGCGGAGACCTTGACTGGTCTTTCTGTTACCTCTGTACGTTCGGACTGTGGTGGGAAATATCTTGGACAAGATCTTTTACAGTTCTTCTCGTCCAAAGGTATCTCTCGTCAATACTCCGTTCCTCATCTACCACAACAGAATGGTAGAGCAGAGATATTCAATCAAACTATCATGAAAAAAGCCCAAGCTATATGTCTTAATGCATGTCTTCCAAATTCTTTCTGGCAAGATGCATGTGAAACAGCATTACACATCTACAATAGACAACCTATGATGCATCGTCATAAATGGAAAACCCCAGCTGAGATTTTCTTAGGAATGAAACCTGATATTCCTTACTTCTGAGTATTCGGTTGTAAAGCCTATATGTTTATTCCTAAAGACATTCAACAGAACAAACTTTCACCTAAGGCTGAAGAAATGATCTTCATAGGATATGAAAAAGGATCTAAAGCTTATCGCTTTTATTGTCCTACACGTCGACAAGTCTTTGTCTCATTGTTACGACTGTCTCGGAAGTCCCTTATGTATCTCTTTTCTTCTCGATGTTTCTCCCTCTTCACCTTCACTCATATTCACAATGTATCTTAGACCTCGGGTGATTTCGCCTGCTTCATATCACTGACGATTTGCCTTTCTCCAATTCCCTTCCTACTCTTTCCTATCGTTGATCCGATATCTTCCTATCTCTATGTTTATCTTCTGACTCATGATGATATCATTCATCAGTCATCGCTTACTGTACTGCCTAGACTTCCGCAGTTTCTGACTCCTTCTATACTGCGGATGACGCGTCCTTTCCATGTGGTTCCACTGCCTTCTATCTCATTAGTACTTAAGGACTCGTCTTCTCGTTTGTAACCCTCTAAGCTAGAGCTACTTGAAATCCCATTCAGTGTTCTCAGCAAAACCTCGCGTGCCTCCGTCCTTCCTCCTGCCCTTCTAGGATGTGTCCCTTAGTCTGAGTCTTAGTCTTCGAGTGACGAGACTCTTCGTGAGTTCCTCCTCAAAAGAACACTTAGTCTTTGGCTTCGCCAAGCGTTACGCTTGCTCAGCCTATCCTTCGTCTTTAGCCTTCGCCTTCAAGTCTACAACCGACCCTACCCGGGCCAGCTGTAACACTCATCGACAGCTACATTTGATGAAGGAAACTTCTCTTATTGTTCAAAGAAAGTAACTTCAATAGATGAACTTTCCTCTATTCCTAATACCTCTTCAAACATTGAAGAAGAAGCTTTACCGACTGGTAATGAAGATACTGGAACAAGAAGATATCCTGATCAGATTATCTCATTTCCACTTAATCCTCAACCTGCTCCCCAACAACCACTTCCACAATTACCTTTACCGCATAGATCTATAGATCATTCAAGACACTCATCACCACATTCTTCAAAACAATTTCCTGAACATTACTGGGATCTATCCCAAGCACCCGAAGAAGTACCCATTCATTCAAATCTTCCTTCATTATCTATTCCAGATAATACCAAAGATACATTGGAAACTATTCTACAGACTTCTCAAAATGCTCCATTCGGAACTTACCCAGATCATCATGGACAAAGAAGAAAAATGCATGAAACCTCAATTCATAGACATACTTCTCCAGAACATATACATCAACACAAATGACAATTACTCAATTGATATGATGAATATGGAGAAGAATTACCTGACATCCCTCGAGATCTCAGAAACATACCAACCAATGAACAAGAAGATGATAATTTCTATGAAAAGAATCCTTCTTATCCTCGACCACCTTGGTTCGCTCCTAGGAGACATATAGATGAGACTATTCCTGAATTTAGAGCTCAACCTCATATACATCATCCTACACAAGTGATACAAGAGGAACCACCAACTTGATCATGAGTATCCTCTAGAGTTCCAATTCAATGTTTCCTACCAGATAATACCTATGGAGATCAAACTCCATTAGAGATTGAGAGTGACTTGTTTCAACAAGAAACTCCTATGGAAACAATTCAGGAGGAGTTATCTCCACTTTCCCCTCTTACTCCGAGTATGGATCAAACTCCAATTCCGGAAGATCCCATCCCTACATTGCATAGAGACGATGATATAAATGAATTATATGAACCATTAGCACAACATTTTAGTGCCAAATGGATACATCAACACTTTGCTGCCACTACCATAACAATTGGTAAAACACTGGTACATTACCAAGACATCAAAAAATTGACACCAGCAGATCAAAAAGATTGGCAAAAAGCTATGGAAGAAGAGATGTTATCTCTTAAAGACCGACATGTTTGGGATCTAGCAGATCTACCTCCAGATCGTAAACCTATCACAGGAAGATGGGTATATGTAACAAAGAGCAATGGTTGAAAGAAAGTTAGATAGGGGCTTTGCCCACATTCGGTACAGCCACTGCTAAGACCACCGATCACTTGTGGAGTGCGTTCTGATTGATCTTTCTAGCTGTCTAAAGAGCCATATTGCATCTAATCTTAAAATGATCATATCTCTGTTACGTGTGAACCGTTTTACATAAGGCAAATAGTGGTAGAAAGCTGAAAGTGAGTTCTATTTTTGGAGCATATAAAAACTGGTTAACGACCATAACCGGACCAGCAAAAGACCGATAAAGACTGAACAATCAGTTTTGATCAGTTTTGGTTCGGTTTTTTGCATTTCAGGAAATTCCCAAGACCAGTTATGGTTCAGTCTTGCCCAAAAAAGGTAAAAGACCGAACCGGACTGGACTTTTAAACACTAGCTGTCAGTGATGCCAGACTGTGGTCAGACTGTGATCCAGACTGAGATCGGTTGGTCAGTAAGGGTGATTTACAACACTACCCCCTCTTTATGGCGTGGATTCCAGACACGCAGGATTCTCTGAAAAAAATAATGCATGGAACTCCGTCAAGAAGAGGCCCCGAATTTTCCTTGGAGCAGATGGGTTCAACTGGTGAAAGTCCGCGACGGCGGTCTTGGTGTTACTGACATCGTCTGCAGTTTGCCATGTCGCATCGGTGAGATCAAATCCCTTTCACTTCACCAGATACTCCAATTTTCTCCTTTTTACTCGCAATTCCAAGATCTAAAGAAGTCCTATGGGACCTTCTCTTGTGTGCAGACCGAGGGGATCTCGAAGAGGGAGTGAAAGGACTCTAGTAGAGAAACTTACTAGGGATGTTGAGTCGAAGTGTGAGCTAAGACAAGAGGTTTAAATCACTGTAAGAGTGTGAAAGTGACCTGATATTCAAGGGTCAGGCTTAGGCCCTTATATACTACAATAGGTATTTGTACATATTGTGAAAAGGAATGTTCGAAGAACATTCTAGAGTATCGTGTAAGAAATTCTAACCAATGGCATAAGTAACTCGAACATGATCAGTAAGCAAAGATATAGGTAGCCAATAGTGTTATAGACTCAGTGACGGCTGAGTCAAGCCAATAGCAATAACTGCTCTTATCTATCAGAGAAAACGAAAGATAAGAAAGAGACTCGGTCTAGAATTGGAAGTAGTAAAGTAAATGAATACTATCGATTCAACAAGATCAACTTGACTTCCCATTCTGAAACACCTTCTTCATTGACAAGGACCGGGTCCAGTCTAACCACCGGCTGTCCGGGGAGGGTGTCCAGGAATTTCTTCAAGCGGGATATGTTGACTGTCGGTGAGCATTTAACTCTTTTGGGCAGTTTTAGCTTCACTGTGTTGCCTCAAGATTCCAGAATCTTGTATGGTAATCCACTTTTGCGTGAGTTTTTTCGAGTTGTAGGGAAGATCAAGATGATTGGTACTAAGCCAGACCTGATCTCTGATCGCATAGTCCAGAGCCTTGCTCTGTTTGGAGTCCGCCGCCGCCTTCATCCTTTCAGCATTTTCTACCAGTGCTTGTTCAACAAGCTTGTGAGCTTTCCCGGCTTCTTGTACAAAAGTCGCCGCCTCTGAGTCCGACTTTGAGATGTCAAATCCCATATGTGCCATGTAGTTCCGAGTCCGTGTGATACTGAATGGTATACTGCCGGTTGCCCATGTGACCGAGTTGTTGTGCTGGAACTCTGCGATTTTCAGGAAATCAACCCAGCGATCTTGTTCCTTTGCGCAGTATGCCCGGAGGTAACCAGCTAAGTCTCGATTGACTTATTCGGTCTGTCCATCGGTCTGCGGGTGGTAGGTAGTGGAAAGTTTCTGTTCAATGCCTAGCATCTTACAGAGCTCTGTGGTGAATGCCGAGGAGAATTGACGTCTCCGGTCTGAAACCACTGATTTCAGTAGTCTGTGCCAACTAGTACATTGTCTCTAAATAATGTAGCTAACTGAAGAGAAGAAATAGATTTAGAACAAGGAATGAAAATCACTTCTTTCGAGAAGTGGTCTACTATTACACAAACATTGTTGAATCCGTTAACCAGAGGGAAACCCGAAATAAAATCTACCGAAATGTCTTCCCAAGGGCCGGTTGGTACTGGTAATGGCATAAGCTTTCTGGCCGGTGGTTTTGATGATCCCTTCGTGAGGGTGCACACCTGACACCGGTCTACATAATCATAAATATCTTTTCGCATGGCTGGCCAAGCAAATTGCCGGGGGACCAGCAAGTAAGTCCATTGTTGACCACTGTGTCCGGCGATCGGCGAGTCATGGCAGATGGATCGATCAACATCGGAATGAGTGGCAATGGATAGTTATTTTTTATTGTGCCTTCGTTTAAATACCGGTAGTCCATGACCAGCCATTTCTTTCCGTTCTTCTTAGAAATGAAGAAGACCGGAGAGGTCTGTGGGGACTTCGAAGGGTGGATATAGCCTTTCTTCAACTCCAAGTCAAGGAAAGTCCGGACTTCCTGAGTCTCAGAGTCCGACAACGGTATAATACGGCCCTTCTTGGGGATGAAGTCCACCTTCAAGTCAATGGCATGGTCCCAGACCTTGTATGCTGGCATATGGAATGAGGCCTGCTGTGAAAATACGTTGAGGAAGTCATGGAACTCCTCCAGTTTCTCGTTTTTTAGATCTTTTATTTCATCCGCTTGGAGATTTCCGGTTTTTACACTATCAACAACATCTATCTTGCGGGAATCTACCGGACTAGCTGGTACTGAGTCCTTCGGTCTTTCTTTATTCAAGTCTCTAGAGGCCGGCGGACTAGCCAGTACTGACTCTTTCAGGTTGGACGTCATGGACTCTCTATATTCCAGCGTAGTCATTAAATTACATGTGGTTGGACACCTGTCAAAGTTCAGTGAAGGGACATTCCAATATGATGGACAGATTGTGTAGAGAAATAAAATAAAATCCAAGAAAAAGGGCATTAGTCAAAAGAGTAGTAATGTAGGCCCTTGTGGGAAAGGAATGCCAAGTATTTTTTGAATCACAAATTGAAACAGAAAGATTAACATAGACTAAGATATCTTCTTTGGAGTTTTGAGTGCCATCGGTGTTTTGTACAGAGATAGACCGGGATAGGGGTATTACAGGAAACTTATAATGGTCAACTAATCGAGAATCAATAAAAGTGTGGGTTGCTCTGGAGTCAAGCAAAGCTTTCGTCGTGACGACTGAAGAGGCTCAGCTGGTAGTCCGGAGGGTAGTCCAAACTTCGAAACAGTTTTGAGAGGTTCAACCAGTGAAGAAAATGGAAGGAGGGGATTTATAGATAGAACTACAAGCAGTAACGAAGTCTGGGGAATTTCTGCACAATTGCATTATTGAGTTGTGCAGTAATCTTTTCTTTTGCTTTTGTATCGGAATTAAGTACACCTTGTTTATTGTCTTTAAGTGCCATGCCCGTAGATGGGGACGCCGATCTAGACATTCTACATACCAGAGAATAAGAAATTTGTACAGGAGAAGTTGTAGCTAAAGAAACTATCTGTCTGTCTGAATTTTTTGAGCTTTCGCCGGGTGCTGCCAACCTTTCTGTGGCCAACCGGTCTCTCCAATATGCCTCCACTTCTTCGGACATATACTCCATAATGGCAGACCGGATAGAGGGAGCTCCTCCCTGCTCCATTGTTCCACTCTGGTCCAGGATTTCTACCCATTGACTGTAGTGGTCCTGTACCCACATAGTCCGGGCTTGGGGTACCGGTGGTCCTTGTGGCCTTGGTGGGCTGGAGCGCTTGTAGGGGTTTTTGGGACAGTTGCGCGAGATATGTCCCTTCTCATTGCATGAATAGCATGTGTGATTGTCGATGTAGGCGGCATCTATTTCCATTGGCTTGCTTAGTCCAGGGAATATTTGTCGCCAGACCGAACCATAACCGGTCTTGGGAATTTCCTGAAATGCAACAAACCGAACCAAAACCGATAAAAACCGATGTTTCAGTCTTTATCGGTTTTTTGCCAGTCTGGTTACGGTCTTTAACCGGTTTCGGTATGCTCCAAAATTAGAACACACTTTCAGCATTCTACCACTATTTTTTTTATATGTAAAATGGTTCACACGCAACAGAGATATGATCATTTTAATCGGATTAGATACAATATAGCTCTTTAGACAGCTAGAAAGATCAATCAGAACGCACTCCGCAAGTGATCGGCAGGCTTAGCGGTGACTGTACCGAATGTGGGGAAAGCACCTATCTAATGTCAGAGCCAATGTGCTATGACCAATATCGAACTTTAAATCCATATATTGTCATAAATATCATAAGTAACTCAAATAAAATCGTAAAAATATGCAAAAATCAGGAATAATCCCCGTATATACTACCAAATAGGGGTAAATAGGGTCTACCCCAAAAGACCGGTTAAGACCGGTTTTTTCGGTCTTTTGATTTTTCCAAAAATCAAAAGACCATAACTGAACCGATTGACACTTAGGAAAGGCCGGACCAATCAGGACCGGTCTTCATCAGTTCGGTTCGGTTAAAAATTGGTTTTCCATTGATCTTAGGACCGGACCTTTATCACTATGTGGTGCATATCTGGCTGGTCCTTTATAAAAACTACTTTGTGACCTTGCCTGCCATGGGTGAGAGGAAGATGTGGGCCCAGGTGGAGTTGGGAGAGGATGGGCGCCAAAGGGACGAGGTACTCCAGTGGAAGCCTTGGGGGCCGGTCTCTCAGTGGCTACTTTTTCGAACTTACGGGCTAGTTCAATGTATGCTTGGGTTAGCTCAGTGAACTGCTTTAATTTGAGCTTAGTCCCGTGCATCTCGTGGAAGTTGTAAATTTTAAATGAGACCGCCTTTTTGAGTAGGCTAGACGATTCCTCGTTGGTGATTTCAGCGTCACCGGCCAACTAGACAAAGTCTCATATGAATTCATTGACTGGAGTTGATCCTTGTTGAAGCCAGAGTAGCTTCTGATAGGCCTCATGGATGTAGCGCTGGATTTGGAAGTATTCCTTGAGGTCCTTGCAGAGAGCAGTCCATTCCGGATATTCGGACTCTTAAGTTTCTTTGCATATTTCTCCATCTCTGATAAGGCATAGGATCCTGCTTTACTGCCGAGTTGAGACCAGAGCATTGCAGCTTTGTCTATCTTGTCGCCCTTCCTTGTGATGGCAAACAGATTGAGGCGAGCATACGACAATCTGAACTTGGCTCGGTCTCTGTCCCATGGTCCGGGGTCGGCAACCTTCTTTGCTGCGGAGGTGAACTGCTCGAGTTTAGTTTTGAAATGGTTCTGAACTTCTTCCCAGGACGCCATGACAGATCCTAAGGAGATTGTGGATGAGGCAGGGGAGTTCTTGGTTGTGTCGGACAGGATGACAAATTATACCAGTAGACCGGGATGGTCGGAGGGGTACTCATGAAGAGACCGTGCATTCCAGAGTAAGTCCTGTAAAAAGAAACAAAGGGGTCAGATGTCACAAGCATCTGCGTGTGTCGATAGGAGGAGCCCAGAATGATGGATTCAATATTTTCTCTAAGATTTAGCCTGCCGGCACTACAATTTTGGAGGGATGTAATAACCCACATGCATCACAGGTATCACACACACCTGAAACCAATTACGCTTGGTTTCAAGTGTGTGCTGACCCACTATGCACAGGGTAGGGTTTGATACTATTTCCAGTGGAACGGCAGTGTCCTCTCAAATGAGGTCTAAGCCCATTCAAAGCGAACCAGATTGAGGGTCGTACTAACCCAACACAGCATCTACTGAGCAAGCAATTCCCTTAACTCTGGGATCTGAGTATATTTGTGACAAGATGCGGCGGCGATGATAACGACGAAGCCCCGAAGTGTATGGCAGCTTTGACCTAATGAAGTAACCGAAGTCAAATCGGACTAATGGACTAGCACCCGGGAGCTGACGACCACACTTGGAAAGAAAGAAAGGATAAGGATGGAGGTGAAGGACTTTGGCAATAAGCTCAAGAGGTCAAAGCTGGGTCTACCAGCTATGACTGACTCGAGTATTTATACAAGCGGACTATTCTACATACAGGCGGACTACATGAGGCATTACATACAGGCGGACTACATGAGGCATTACATACATACATTCTAAATGACATCAGGTCTACATAATGATATAAGGGAGTGAGTGGTAATGGAATGATAGTTGGGACGTTATGGTAATGTAGTGATGTCAAGGGTGATCACCTGACCTTAGTCCGAGTGTCGGTATGTCCGGACTCTAGTCCTGGCTGTTGGTGATGCCGGACTGTGGTTGACCTGTGATCCGGACTGAGATCGGTCGGTCGGTAACGGTGATTTACAACAATTATGACATCATGTTTAACTGACTGCATCATCCAATGGCATCTGTTTATTCGCTCCGAGTCTGGCAAGTATTAGTCACGCCTTGTTGAAAAAAAACCTGCTAGCCGAGTCACAGTCTGTGGCAGTTATCATTCATTTTTATTTTCTTTCCCCTTTCTGTCCTGCTCACATGGTATGTGTTGTACACTACATCAAGACAATGAAACCAAGTCAGTGGACTCCATGGTGTTCTCGTCGGCAGGAGAAGGCAAGGGAGAAAATAGCTGCGGACAAACAAGCACTTGCCCAAACATGTCTGAAAAACAAGATAGAATACCAAGAAGCACTCACCAATGCCCAGGCAGTCATCATGCAAGAAGCTGAGAAGATGCATGCACAACTAGGTTGTCATTCCATTGACTATTACTTCAAAGCTATTGTTCAGTCTTCATGCCTCAACAAGCAAAAGCGAGCAAAAAATCCATGGAATGCTTATTTGCACAGTGAAGTCAACCAGCACAATGGCGGTATGGTGTTCTGTAGGGAATAGTCCGTGTACTGACTTCACACTTAGAGTTGCCTGTGGAGGAGATATTGAAAGGCTGTGCTCTATCTGTATGGTGGAGAGCGGCTGACAATGTGCACAGCGAGGGCAACAAGTGGCAAGGGTCTAGCAAGAGACACTTACTAGGTAGCAGAGGGTTGAAAGCTACAGCTGAAGAACTCGACTGTGGTGGTAAGAGTCGAAGAAGTCTTATTAGACAGCCACTGTGGCCTGGAGGGCCTGCTATATATACACAAAGGAACATATTTGTATGTATTTTGAGATATAACATAAGAGGAAGTTCCATAGAACATCAAAGAATGTGAAGGAACTTCTGAGTAATCCAAGAGAATAATTGAAATATGATGAGTAAGGCGGGTAAAAGATAACCCAGCCAATAGCATAAGAGGCTCAAGCCTATAGCATAAAGAGCTCTTATCTATGATGTCATGTCGATGACTAATCTGGATAGCAAATAGAAAGTTCTAGAAAGAACTACCAAGTGCTAGAGAGCACGGTAGAAACGGTAGTCATGGAAGAATAGAATACTACTGTTCCAACAGGAGAATTGTCGCAAAGTAACTGAGTTGTTGGGCGAAATCTCTGCCGCTTGGAATGCAATAAGCAAGGAGGAAAAACAAGTGATGTCGGAGAGTTTGATACTGTTGTTGTTGGAGCACTGCCAAAACCTTGAAGTCCCTCGCTGTCAACAATGTTCCCTTGAATGTGTTTCACAATGTGCGTGTCACGCTCACCAATATCGAGAAAGAGGTAAGGATCCTACCAGTTGATCACACACAACTCCACAGCTTTCTCAGAAGCCTTGACGATGCGCACCGGCTGTTATAGTGTACTAATGACTGTGCGCGGTGGCATTGACCACTTTGCACATCCCTTCATCTATATGTCTGACGACCGCATAGCTGATTACTTTTAGCTTACACTGTGAGAAGGTCTTCATTTTCCCTCTTTCACACAATCTTTCTATTGAAATACTGCTTTCATAGGTGCCATTGGGAACTACCAGCAAGTGTTCTGTACCCTAAAGGTTGAAACAGCAGCATTAATTAATGAAAAACTCCGTAAGTCATTCCCCTCAGAGTCGTCTCTTGTATATTTCACTCTAGACGATCTGCAGCAGGTGAAGCAGCACAAGTCCATGTACCAAGAATGTTCTATGTAGATTTTGGCGAGAAAATCACCCACAAATATGGTGTCATCATTGAAGGCTGGCCACTCTCCCAATTCTGTTTGCCTGGTGACATTGGTTCGCATACAGAGCTAAAGGTCCTCAGCCATGCTTAAGAACGGCACAGCAAAATTCTGCAAATTATCAAAGACAGAATGGGAATAGTGGGAAGTAGAGACCATGTGAGACAAGACATCAAGTGGTGCCGGTAGTGTTTAAAGGTCCAGTCCTAGGACCGATGAAAGACCAAGGACCGGACCGGACCGGACCAAAAAAGACCGATTTTTTCGGTCCGGTCTTTTCTAGTTTCACTTGGTCTCGGTCTCAGTCTTTTCATTTCTCAAAAATAAAAAGACCGGTTAAAGACTGGTCGCAACCGGTCTTTTGGGGGGACCAATGTTGCCCCCTATTTGTACATATATTGAAGTATTTACCCTGATTTTCTCATATTTTTACGATTTATTTTGAGTTAGTTATGCTATTTATACCAATACATTGACATCAAGGTCGAGATTGGTCAGATCTCACCCGGATATGGACCGATTTACATTATTATTGGCTCTACAATTAGATAGGGGCTATATCCACATTCGGTACAGCCACCACTAAGCCCCCCGATCGCTTGCGGACTGCGTTCTGATTGATCTTTCAAGCTGTCTAAAGAGCCATATTGCATTAAATCTTAAAATAATCATATCTCCATCGTGTGTGAACCAATTTACATAAAAAAAAATATCAGTAGAAAGCTAAAAGTGTGTTCTACTTTTAGACCATACAAAGACCGGTTTTGGACCGCAACCGGACCGGTAAAAGACCAAAAAAGACCGAAAATTGGTCTTTTTTGGTCTTGGTTCGGTTTTTTTCATATCAGAAAATTTCTAGGACCGGTCTTGGTCCGGTCTTTTCCAAAAAAAGGCAAAAGACCAGACCAGACCGGACCTTTAAACACTAGGTGCCGGTAAGTAACTCCCTTGCTTGCATCTTTTAATCTGCTGACTTGTTTTTTGCAGGTCCCACTGGCAGGCAACCCACCTCAACTCTCGAGCACACCCGCTACAAGCGACTTGGCCGCCCACAATAACAACAGTAATCCTGCCCCCAGCTTAGGCGCCCCAGAGCAACTTCAAACACCTGTTGAGCCTGACACGAACATGCAATCCAACACGCCAACTGCCACCCCAATCAATTTTGCTGCAACCAGCACTTCTAACTTTGTCTTCATGAATGCTGTTACAGGTGCTGATGGACAGCAAATTCTCGTCACAAAGAAACCTCGTGCCATCTGCTTGGACAGTGGCAAGAAACGCGGGCCTAGAAAGAAGCAGGCACGCATTGTAACTACTGTTGAAGCAGCCGGCGGGGGTGTATCTACATGAACATTGTTGTTTTACTTCGTAATCTGTCACTCTTGCTTGACTTAGTAGACTACTAATATTCAAGTTTGGCATTGCTCGTATCATCATGATATTCATATTTTCATTAATACATGGGTTGAACTGAGTAACAAAAATGACTATCAACGAGCATGTGTTTGAGAACAAGTCAATCGAGTGGGACAAAGCAATTTACTTGGGCGAGGCTGGGGCAGGATGGTGTTACGCTTGGCCCTGATAGGGTCAAGGGTATCCTCGAGAGAAAGATTGCAAGAGTAGATGAGGACGAGAAAAGGGGACGAAGGGGACAGAGGAAGTCTTGAGGGTCAGGGGATCAAGACGACGAGGCTCTCTGAGGATCAAGGAATCAGAAGCTCTTGTACCTAAAGTGAGAAGACGACTTCAGATAGTCTTATCGAGAAGACTCCTGGTGGTCGAAGTGTCCACTCAGGTGCAGGACGAGGTCATGTTAGGAGGTCCTAGGGCAAAGGTATATTCCACGATGTATGTTGGATACTTGAGGAGGTCAAAGTTAAAAGAAAAGGAATATCTCGACGATGTGATGTTTAAATAGGTAAGGAGGATAAACAAAAAGAATGACCTATGATTGGTCAGACAATATGGTGTCATGGAACCCTATAGAAGGGTATGGAATGTGTAGGTAATCCATGGTGTATAAACCTGAGAAGCTATGGACGACTAATCATACAAGAGAAAGGACGAGTCAACGAAGTCATATCGAGGCAATAAGATGAACAATGGAGAAGAAAGAATGGGGGGTCCTCTATGAATCGTAACATTACCCCCTTAGTAGAATCGAAATCACTGTATATCGATATCAATAGAGATTCGTATATTCTCCTACAGGCGAACCTCCCATGTTACCTTCTGCAGCGTCACCATCATAGGAGGGTTCTTCTGAGGCAAGAGACCAAGCTTCAGCGTGTCTTGCTTCCCAGTTTTTGTCCCCCTCAGTAATATGGTTGGCCCAGTTGATGTCTTCTTCAGGTGGGGGAGTTGGAACACAAGAGGTGTTTCGTTGGTAGACATCTGGCATCCCTAGCTGTTCCAAGAAAGTGAAGAGGGCGATGGATTGAGTCTGGGTGGCTTCGGTGAGGAGGAGGGTGTAGAGTTGGACATTGGGGTCCTGGGAGATGATTACATTGGGCAGGAGGCGAGCTGCATTGCTGAGGCGAAGGTTTTGGTGGTAGTAAGTGAGTTTAAGCGAAGTGAGCAGAACTGAGCGACGTGCAGAGGTGGAATGTGTGGAGTCAAGTATTTGGGCCTGAGTGTTGTAGAAACACTAATCTGAGTGTACTAGGGGTGTGTGAGGGGGTTCGTCCCAGAGATCCTATGGACAGGGAGAGTGAGTGGTGGAGGTCCCAAGCAATAAAAGGTGTTTCCGAGCGTTTCTGAGCTCGGAATGAGAGGTCCGGACCACAGGAAACCGGACTAAAACATCAGAATTATGGTAAAAGGGTTGGGATAATGAGGAAAGAGGTGGGACAAGTGCAGGACGACTTGCAGACTACTGCTCAGTAATAAGCTACAGGCTTTTTATACTCTACAGGACACTCAAAACAGCTAAAAAACTACAAATGAAGCATAAACAAACTGTAAATAAGGCTAAAGCAAAAGGGAAACAAAGATATAATGAAAACAAAAGGCTCCAAGTGTGCCGGGAGCATGGGAAAAGCAGATCTGGACTCAGAATGGACTCAGAATGAGGTTGGACCATGGGAAAATAGGTCAGACAGAAGTCAGACTAGTCAGAGTGATGCAGGAAAGAGGCGAAATGCGAGTGGGAGTGTTGAAAGGGATGGTCAGAGACTCCATACCTGCTCAGGGAGCATCTGAGCTCCACAGTATCAAGGGTCGAGTGACGTGCTGAAGTGGAAGGAAGGTGGGTGGAACAGCGAAGCTATGTGGGTGGGACTGAGCAATGTGGTATTGGGCCTGAGTGTCAAGGGTTGAGCGATGTGCTGAGGTGGGAGGAAAGGCGGGTGGAACAAAGCTATGTGGGCAGGACTGAGCAACATGGTGGAATGGCGCTGGATGGAGGTGGCATGGTGGCAGCATGATGGGCAGGATAACAGCAAGTGGCATAGGGACAGACAAGTCAAAGGGGCATTGTGAGTGGAGGCAGCATTCAAGTTGTCGGTGGGACAACAGCAAGCACAGAGACAGATGGGACTGTCAAGTCCGGGCCCTCCAGGCACAAGTCCGGATGGATGTCCATCAGTTCTGAACAAGATAGGGTGAAGGCCGAATGGAGGTTTGACACAGAGAACGGAAGGGAGAGGACTTCAGTGCAGGACGTATGTGTCACGCCCTTGTCGAGTCCATGTCCTCGTATTTTGGAGGATGGAGTTAAGAGTTGTAGAGGGAAGATTGCATTGAGAGAGGTTGTGCGAAGAGGAACTAAGTTGATATTTGTACTGAGAGTTTTACATGGGTACATACGGGTTTATATACCTATTTCGAGCGGAGTCCGGATGTAGGTATATGAGTCTGAGCGGAGTCTGGAATGCCACATGGCGAGTACTTGTCAAAACAAAGAACAGAGCGGCAAGGAGACAAGGGTGAAGGCAGTGAGTAGGTACAAGAATGGAGGAACGGAATGAAGGGTCGAAGGACTAAAGTGGGCATAGCTGATGTGCCGGAAGGAGTCAGGTCCGAGGCAGCTGATGCGATGTCCGAGGATGTCAGAAGGGACGTCAAGGAGTCCGATGTGGAGTTAGACCAGAGGAGTTGGATAGGGGCCAGAACAGATATAACAGGGACTAAGTAGCCTACTGGATGGAGGCGGCACTGTGGGCGGGACAACAGCGAGCATGAGAGTTATATTGGCCAAACCACAGGACTAACTGATGGGGGCAGGACTAAGCGAGGGCGCAAGGACAATGAGGGCAGGACAGCAAGGGCAGGACTAAGCGAAGTGGCGGGATGGCATTAGCAGTAAGGGACAGGTTAGTAAGCAGCGCGGAACAGCAGCAAGACTTGCTGTGTGTGCCTACTCGATGTACCTTTTAATAGCATTCACCATTATGGTAAACAGGAATTTATCCGCAGTTTTACTGGCAGTGAGTGGAGTGACGGAGTTGATATAATAAGTAGCTTGCCAATATTACTATTTATGGCAGCCTAATAAGCTCCAAATTATGTGAGGGTGAGGTGATATCTCCTTCCTTATCAGGAGTGACAATGAGGGAGTCATTCATGCTTTCCGGAAAGGGAGGAGTCGGAAGCACATGCCATTGTCAGGGAGGACCAATATGTCACTTGGGTAAGTAAAAGGAGCTAGAGAATGCAAAACCTGCTACTACAACACCCCTTCCTTCCAGTTATATACTGAGTCCTAATGAAGATAAGGAAGATAGTAAGTGAAGGTCACAATACCAATCCATAACAGGATCATTATTATACATTATCCTTGGCACTAGACCAGATCTTGCATATTCCGTAATCAAGATGTCACAATTCTCAGCTAATCCATCCGAAGACCATGTGAACTGAGCACTATATATAGTCCGGTACCTTTCATTTAGTTTAGCTAAACATAATGGCTTCTCAGCCTATTGTGACACCAACTGGGCAGATGATACAGAAACTAGATGATCTACCTCTGGATACTGTATACTCCTTGCAGATGCTATCATCTCTTGGTCTTCACATAGACAAAAGGTAGTTGCTCTATCTTCTACAGAAGCAGAATACATTGCCATGACAGAAACTGCTAAGCAACTTGCTTGGATACAATCTCTATTCACCACTGAGATAGGTCATGAGATCAAAGGACCATTACCACTTAATTGTGATAATCAAGGTGCCATGTTTCTAGCTTCGAATCCTGCTCAAGAAGGAAGATCTAAGCACATTGCAATTCGATACCCATTACATTTGAGATGTAGTTCAAGAACAAAACGAACTCAAATTGTTTTATGTACCCACTACCAATCAAAAGACTGACATCTTTACCAAGAATGTTACCTTTGATAAATTCCAAATTGGGTGTATCTGACTTGGTCTTACTAATTACCCTAAATAGGCATAAGATTACCTAATGGATTACCAAATGGTTTCCCACTAGAGAAATTGCCTTCTTGATAATTGTGTTTGATCTTTTTGTATCCCATATGTATTCCCAGTCTTGTGTTTGGTCAACTTTACCCCTGGCCACAAGAGGCATGAGTTTATGTGTCCACTAAATCATGTGTTCTGATTTTTTGGACTTAGACAAAATTTTGCACATCAGCTCAACAAGGAAAAGTGTTAAAACAATAGTTATTCTTACACAACATATACTATCAAGTCTCGACAACATCTAGACATTTCATTATTGCTTGTGTAATGATGATAAGATATAGATAAGAGCTCTATATGCTATTGGCTACATTATCTCTTACTAAAGTGTGACTCATTATGATCATGATATGAGTTACTTATGCTATTGAATAGAACAATCTTACATGATCATTCTATGATATTCTATACCACAATAGATACAAATATGTACTCTAGTATATAAGGGAGAACTCCTCTTCCTTGAATATCAGTTCACTTCACTCATCTAAAGTGTAGTAAACTCTTCTTAGTATCTCGACATTCCTATTCTCAATCCTAGTATGTTTTAATTCTAGCTTGGATGGTTGAGTAATCTGTGGATGCCAACTCCATTTTTTGGTTTTCTGTGTTTGTCCCCACTCTCTCCCAATGTGCCCTCTCATCCTTCAGACCGTCTCCTTTGTACTCACTGCAAGTACTTGTTGTATTCTTCTTCTTTCAGTAGCAATACTGATTTATCTCAGCTTGTGCTCGAAATGGAGCACCACACAGATTTATCATTTAATCCCACTGTTCAACAGCCCATAACAACTATGTCAGAGACTTTCACAACATGAATTGCATGCTCAGCTCCAAGATGACTCAATTGATAGTCACAATGTCATTATTATCTTTACCTGATGATCCACTTTTGTAGTAGCTGAAATTTGGAACATAGTACAGTACATTGCTACATTGTGTGAAACCTTGCATCTACCTTCCATTGAATCAAGGAGAAAAACAGATTTCAGCTGAACTATGAGTCGTTTTAAACCTATTAAACCTAGCAGTGATCTCTTTTCTTTCTCTGGGTTGTGGACACCTTTCATTGTTCTCTTGCAAGCTTTGATTACATCAGAGTTTTTGATTGAGGTAGTTATCTACTCTTTGTATTATAGATCTTGAGTGCCAGTTTCTCACTTTGTTCTACACACTGATGATCTGCCCTTCTTTCTTTCCATGCCTATTTTGTCTCCTATCTTTGATCCAAAAGTATCACCTACCTCATGAGTCCTTTTGATTATTTTATAATCTGCTTGGTTCTTTGTTGATTTACCTTTATTATGGTAGCAAGATGCCAACACTCACTGAGGACAACTTCATGAAGACTTGAGTATATGGCATGGGGGCATTTGGTCAACTCTATATGACATTGATACAAGTCTACTTGTAGTAATATGGGCTATAATTATTCAGTATAATGAAATGAGAATTGAAACAACTATAGACTAACTATCATAGAGCAAGAAATTGAGTTAATTTCTTCTTTCAGCCAAAGGAATACCAAGTAAACTGACTTCAAGCTCTATCTCCTTAAAAAAATCATATGCATTTTTTACAACTTTTTCCCTTCTTGCAAATTGATTTATATGCTTATAGACACCACTTCTATGGTGTTTCTTCTTCCTCAAGTCTTGTCATAGAACCATGACAGAATCAATCCTCCAGGTCTCCCCAGGTCTCTCTGGCTCCTCAGATACACAGCCACATAATGGCATAGCCACTCCAGAGTCCCCCAGCTGTTCCAAGCCACTCCAGCTCTTCCCTCTTTCTACATCACCAGGAATATTAACCTGACATAGTCAGGCAGAGATCCTAACCAGATCCTAACAAAGCATATCCAAGCATACTAACCAGAACCAACAAAGCAGGAATCCTAACCAGATACTGACCAAACATGTCCAGGCACATTAACCAGAACTAACAAAGCAGAAATCTCATAGTACTACGAGGGAGTTCAATATCTATTTCTGAGATTGTATTATTATTGACAGAGTAAAGTGTGTTGTGCTGGTGACTTTCTGAACATTTGAACTGGCCCTGGTAGGGTTATTGATCATGGAGAAATCCAATAATAATGGTTAAAAATAGGGCAAAAGGCTACCATTCATGTTAACACATGCAATCCAAAGAACCTTAAACAATGATTCCAAGTCATGACTAACTGTAGCTTTGAATATCTGTGTGTCTTGCAACAAAAACACTATAGTTAGTATGGAAAAATACTCTAAAGAATTGAAGTATATAGATTTCAAATAAATGCTAGAAATTTGAAAACCAGGCAATAAAAGTACCGCAAGGTCAGGACAAAATGAGCTCTCAGGTTTCTCCATGCAATAAGAGCAACTTGAATAAGCTTTTTCCTCTCACGCCTCCTAATCTTGGTTCATTTTATTCCCATCTATACTGGAACATTGAATCTCTCCAAGATTTTCATTCCTAGTTGTGTCTTGGCACATAGGAGGCTTGCAATCATCCACATAGTATCCATTTTCCCAGAGTGAAGGATAATGGGAAGGACCCTTGAAGGCATTTCAGTATTGCTTTTTGCTTGTCTTCATCCAGTGAACTAGTATTAATCCGGATAAAATTGTGGAAGGCAGCAAACCCACATTTTTTTTCTGCACAATCAAGAAAACATCAATCTTGTTGATGGATTTGGCTGGTGTCTTTATTTCAGATTAAATGTGGATGTGGTGAATGTGGTACTGTGTGGCAAGCTGCTTGACAGCTTGGATGTGTTGAATCTACAGGCATAGACTAGCTATCATAGAGGAATAACTAGGACATGCCGGTTTAATGAACAAAAAATGGTGAGCACGTAGTGGTTAGTGGAAGAGATGTTATTAGAACTCAGATGCTGAGTTGGAAACTATATACTACAGGATTGCTTATGTAATACAAGTGTTATCCTAGTCATCCTACACTACAGTAATACTTCTTCTAGTAGAGATGTCAAATAGTATCTAGTACATAGAGGTGGGTATTCTTTGTAAGATAGCTCGGGAATCTGATACAGTGCTTGAGTAGTGGCTGATTTCATCAGGAGATTTGTGAATGACAAGAGCTCAATAGTGAGGACACAAAGAGTAGGACAGTCGGCGACGTATCACTCAAATTTCTTCATGATCTGCTGCTTGGGTTGTGTGAAACCAATTTCTGCAACCCAAAGTGTTTCTGGAGCTCTGTTGAGATCCAGGATATGAATGCTAATATGCAAGTCCGGGATGCTGTGAATGGTTTTCAATTGAGGTTGTAAGAGATGGTGTTGATGGAGGTCTCGTGAGCGTTTAATGGCATTGTGAGTAGGACCTTGTTGAGATATGACTTGTACCGAGAATGTTGCACCATGCAGAACCTGAAAGAAAACCATGTGATACCACGAGATGATATTGTGAGGGCAATGAAAGTCGAGGCAGAAAAGAGAAGGCAACATATGTTGGATAGGATGGTCCAAAAGACATTGAAGCCTAGAGAATTCACGAGGAATAGTGTGTTGAAAGTGGAGGAAAGGTATCTGTGTCAAGAGTATGTAAATAGTCTGTAATCCAATCAGAAGTAGAAGGGTGATTGAAAAGAATACATTGAATAGCAAAAGATAGATTAGCTCTCTTGTACCTTGTGCACATTTCTGCATCAAAGTTTCTATTCTAACATTTATGGTACTAATCAAGAAATTGAAGATTGTCTGCTCAAGCCTTACATAAAATTGTCTTTATTACCAAATACATTCTATTAGATCGTTCTGATATGTAAATAGCTCAGGTCATTTATTTCCTGGGAGAGTTGACATGTACTACAATTTATGTTACTCTTATATCTCCTATCAATCCTATCAATCTGATGCTGTTTATAATTCAAGTATCATTTGCTCAAATAATATTAATATAATGATCATATTCTTCTTCCCGGCAAGATATGATCACAACACTATGTAAAAGATATCCATGAGATATTTTGGATGCATTTATTCAACAACATCAGAATAAAAAGTCAGATCAGAATTCTTCAGGTATGTTGATTGGTCATATTCTTCTTCCTGGCAAGGTATGATTAGGAGTGCATGAATTATAACTATGAGACTCGGTCTTAACATCAGTAATGCATTCAGTCAACACCAAGAAATTAAATCAAAATTGTCTTAGACATGTTTAATGACCCAAACTGTTAAACATTATATACAATTGTGAACAGATATAATACTAGTGATAAACTTGCTCAATAGCAGTCAAAACTCAGCATATGACAGAATGAACATAGCTGATAATCAGATAATTAGATAATTGGATAATCATATCACCAACATGAGAGAATATGATCATTGGCATCATGTGGATGAGAAAATGGAAGAGACAAACAAAAGAACATTGCAACATGGTGTATATTACTGATCTATCAATGTTACAAACCTCTTCATTTTCCACTTCTCGAAGTCACGTGACCTGCTTAGTCAGCATCACGTGACCACTTGGTACTTCACCTTTCGTTTCTTACTTTTTACTTTTCCAAGTCACGTGACTTGCACAGCCATAGGTCACATGACTTATCCTGGTAGCACCCGTTGGACACTTACCATAATAGTTAGCATAGCTTATCCAAACCAGCCCTAAGCTGGTCTGTGCGCACATGTCAGTAGTATAAATACTTGAATGCAGCAACCGAACAAGCCAGTCTTGTTCTGGTTGGATTCCCTCCATTCTACACATTCCCCTCCCAGTGTCTTTGTGATTGTTGAGGTGCCATAGTCCTTGTTGGATCTAGGTTGCCTTCATAAGAACAAGACTATCTTTACTATCTCACCTCACCCGTCACCGGTACACGTGACAACACTTTGCCTCTAAACTGCTTTGTCATTGTGGGATCCCAGACATAAGGGAGACCCCTCACATCAGAGGATAAAGAGAACCCTTGACCAGGTTACCGTCCAGGGGATTACGAACCCTTAATCTACAAATTGTATCGCGGGTCTGTACAACCCACAAAGAAGTTCGCTTTGCTAGCGCTTTGACCTCATTCGAGAGGACACGGCTAGTCGCTTCTAATAGTATCAATCCCTACCCTGTGCATAGTGGGT
>JBBPNF010000028.1:0-35632 GCA_038090755.1 Leccinum truebloodii | reverse complement strand
AAAGACCGGTCCTGACTGGTCTTCGGTCGGTCTTTTGATTTTCTCGAAATCAAAAGACCAAGACTGATGTAAATCAAAACCAGGAAAGACCGGACCAATCAGGACCGGTCTTTATCGGTCCGGTCCGGTTATAAATCGGTTTTTCATCGGTCTTAGGACCGGACCTCAAAACACTACTCCTGTGCACTCTCCAGTCTAAAGTTCTGGTGAAGCAGGGAATACCGGTCATATCCAACATAGCCAAAATGTAGGAATATGGTGGCACTTTGTGCATGCATCTGAGATAATCATGGAATTGGTCGCAAAAACTATCAAACAGCCAACCGGAATACATATTTGAGTCATTTTGTTGGAGTGTGTTATATGAAATGTTTACTCATATTTCTCCATCTTACTTTATACAGTTCGTCATGACTTCAATATGTGTAGAAAAGTGACATGAACACAGTATCATATACACATGACCAGTCTGTAGATGACCATGTTCAACTGACACTAGGTGAACACTGAGATGTAAGAGGAGAGGTTACCACAGAATATGTAGTAGTTTCATACAGGGAGTCAGTCATTTTCTGTTTCTTACAGATACAGTCACTGTATTAGTCACAGTGGGAAATATGTCTATTTCGAGTTCAGAGTCTTCATTGTTGTTAAGTTCTCTTTTTGTATTTGACTTTACTTCTGCCTCATCGGCGATGATAAGTTTTGATATTGAAATGGCCAAGGAGTAAACACTTTCTGCATCAGGGACTGGCATTAAGTCACCTTGAAGCATGTTGTAGCGTGTGTATGTATTGTGTTCAAGAGCTTCAAATCTGCGTATCTCAAACAGTAGGTCAGACAGGAGAGGTTTATTTAGTTTGCCATGTGTTATGTTATGCATGAGACAGATGCGTTGCCCGTGATGCAGCAATGTATGCACCAAACCCCATTGGAAAGATCCACTAGGGCCTTTGGTAAAGTTTTCCCTTGTGCAGAGTGTCTTATAACTGCAAATGCAGGCTGGATGGGTAGTTGTGATCACATGACACTTACTTTCTTTGTCTTGGATGAAGCACTTTTCAATATATAAATGACCAAGTAACAGGTGATATGGGGAACCAAGTTTTCAGCAGACCAGAAAGATGAACATTGTTGTTCGGAAACTCGACTAATGCACATGACACATATTCAAGGCCAACAGGACAAATCCCTGTGCATATCTTCCGCACAATCCCTTGTGAACGATTAGTAATTCCGAGATCTGCAGAAATATTGCGTGAACGGAGAATGCAGGACATTCCTTCGTACAAAAATATTCTTCCTGGAAGTGACTGTTGCATAGTAAGGACATCAAAGTCGACAAAAAATTTGTGTTCATCAAGAGTGAGAACTTCTGTGAGAACATTTGTCGAAGGCAGCGCAAGGCACAACTTCAGTGGAGATTGGAACTTCAGTGTAGGTCTTTCAATGGTTGAGTTCTTCATTTTATTCATAGAAACTATTGCGGCAGTATGCTGGTCACCAATGTCAATGATGTCCACACTGTATGGTCTCTCCACACATTTTACGGCTCTGGAGTTGAACAAATTAACGTTGTCATAAGTACACTCATGAACCTGTAAATGTTGCACTGCCTCTGCATGAACAGGATCACCTTTCATATGCTGTTGTTCTGAAAGGTTTACAACCATGTTGATTGATTTCCATGCCAATCTTCTGAACCTTCTCTGCATTTCTGTTTTCTGCCTGTTTGGCATTATGAGAGATTGGAGTATACAAAGGTTTACTGCCAACAGGGCGAAAAGATAACTACTATACCACTGAACCACAAATCTATCCAGTCCTTCGCAATCTGGAGAGTGTTATTGATTTCTGCCAGTAATTCCAGGTCGGTAAGCGACACCTCATCAAGTAATACAAAACATACATTCTTCCATTCTTCTCTCAGTTTGCTACACTGTTTTACATTAACTAATATAGAGTAATCCTCTTTACATTCCCCAATTTTTCTGTTTCCTTTTCCTTTCTTGATCAATTTTATTTTAATACCCAACCCCTTGGGTATTGTCATCCCGCCAATCAATGTAGTGGCTGATCCAGTGGGAGCCAAATAACACATCATATGTCCACAACTGTAATGTTTCATCACAGAGCGAACCACATTTTAAACGCTCCTGCAAACCAACTTCTTTCTTCCATTTTATAACCATATCGGCTGTGATACATGGTAAGGGAGACTCTTGACAGTGATAACATGAATCAAATTGTCCTGAATTTTTTACCATTTACTAACTTGAGTATGTCATCTTCGACATCCATCAATAGATCAGACTTCACAGATGTCTTCTTATTCATCTGCTGTACTTGTTTTCGCAGTCGTTCCACATCTCATTCATCCTCATACTTGTGAATCACCTTCCAGTTAAACATAATCAACCGACTCAGTTCTGAAAACTTATACAAATCAAAAACACCCTCAACAGTGTCCCTCTTAGGGATTAGAGGAACATCACAACTAAATGGTTTAAAATGACACAAAGTGAAAGATGTGGTATTTCAAAGAAGCTAAAGTTGCTACGTATTTCATTACAGATATAAATCTTAGACACTTCTGATCCTGGAATACGAGCAAATATTGTGTTGACATATTGTAATAAACTCAAAGCACCTTTTTCATCTGTTGACATGTCAGCCAGTTTATGCTCCTTTTCAAGACTATCAGCGACACTTCTCAACATCTCTGGCGAAATCTTAGCAAGTCTTTCAGCAATCCAATGAAAGCTCGGCTTCTTGCAAGTGATTGCAGTATACAAGTGAGCTGTGTGACAATGATGAATGTTTAATGCAACAAAAAGAAAACTGTGATAATATCTAAATGATCTGTTAGGAATGTTGAGAAGATATTGAGCATGTTCACGAAAGAGGCAGTGATGACAATTTGGGAGAAAAACCACCTACACCATAAGGGAACAGAGCAGATCAGAGTTATTGTATTCATTGATGGCTTGTGAACCTCAGTACAGAATGAGATCAGGTACTGTTGATGTGTGAGAAGTGAGATTCCTAAGTGAAGAGGCCATAAATGTCTGCCCACTAATATCGACAGACTCTGGATCTAATACTCCCATTTTTTCAGCAAAAGTAACAGACACTGTTTTGTGAACTCATTTTGAAACTCACTGGAAACTTGCTCTTGTACCAGTATAGCAGGATGGTCATCAAAGCCAGCAGTCTCTTCATGAAAAATAGCATTAATATAGTGCACACACCTTCTCTTCTACCCAAGTAAGGTCTAAAAACCCATCTGACAAATCACCACAAAAGAGTCCATTTGTGAGTGCAAATTTCGAGATCTTTTTCTTAGTACAAAGATATGCAGAACAACTCTTACAGATGTTAAGGACTGCCTCATCTGCATTGTCAACAAGTATTCCATGATGTTCCAACATCAATCCAGAGTCAAAGGGAGGCCCTGTTATATACATGAATGTGTAATTTGAGTGCATTTTCCAGGACCCCAGGCACCCCCTCTATATTCCAATATGGTCCAAATTATGGGCACTTAACTTACTGAACAAACCTGCCACCTCACTTCATTTGGGATGCACATCATTTATATAGACTTTTCTGTCAATAAACTGGAAAGTCCTCTCTCTCTTCCGATGCCCAGAATGCCGTTCTGTTTGCGATCATCTCTATGCTGACAGACTTGACTATCATCCCATGGAACTGTTAAAGCCTATCATGTTGTGGTGTGGTGTGCAAACTTACCAATACATATATGGAACAGTGAAGGGTCTGGAGGTGGATGCATTGTCAGTTGGTTACCTATCATAAGCATCGTCTTTGATTGACTAATTTGGGCTCATCTAATGAAATTGTAATGATGTTCCAGGTACTGGAACCTGCTAAACATAAATATAAGACTTTGTGGACCAATTTCAATCATATTATCTGGCACAAGTTTTCCTCAAATTGCTTAAAACAGTGATACCACTGTCACGGACTGGCTACCAATATAAGGGCTATGACAAGATTATATACTGGAATCATTGAGGAAGGTAGAGTGAACACCTTAAAAGTCTAGAACATTGAGGAAAGATATGGAATTCTAGAGTTATCAACCATAGGGAATCCAATGGTGATGGTTAGAAGTAGCACAGAGTGCTACAAAGTATACAAAGAAGTAAAAATGATGAAAAGAGTGTGAAATCACCAAAAGTATTTGTCACAGCACTGCAAACTATTCAATGGATCAATTCAGGGAAGAAAGTGTATCTAGTGGACACTTTGACTTAACATTCAACAACACACAGGGCACTATACTATTCATGATGATCAATATTCATTTGAGTATGCATCCTTTATTTATCAAAAAGTTGTTGTAAAATCTTAGTCTGGATCACAGTCCGACCACAGTCCGGCATCACCAACAGCCAGGACTAGAGTCCAGACATACTGACACTTGGACTAAGGTCAGGTGACCTACCCTCAGCCCTCACCCTCGACGTCACTGCATTACCATGATGTCCCCACTATTATTCCATTACTACTCACTCTCTTATATCATTATGTAGACCTGATGTTATTTAGAATGTATGTATGTAACACCTTATGTAGTCCGCCTGTATGTAGAATTGATCCATTCAGCAAACTTGCATCAAGCAATGCCCAGCAATTATAATATTACGAAGAACTAACTCCCAATTGCTAGAATTTTGCCGATGAGCCAACTGAGTCACTACATATCCCTACATTCTGCAGCAAGGAGGATATCTTGCTTAGCTCCAATTCTCCATGAAGCTGTGATAGATTGCAACAAAAATGATTGTAAAGATAATGTTGTGAGAGTCACTTGGGATGGGTGGCAGCAACAGATTCTATACATTTTTTTACATCTTTGCAATATATTATTATATACAGTCTATTTAATAACCTATATTGTGATACTAGAGATCCACATAGGATTTTTATACAATTGAGATCTGTGAGATAGATGCCCAGGTGATAATCACACATGAAACATTGTAAGTAATAGGTGAATACTTGTTTGTGTATTTGTTTATTGGCGACAAGCTTGGCAAAGGAGCCAACCTTGAATGGATGGTTGAGAATGAGCAGACCAAGTTGTGAAAGGGCCATACAAAGGAGTCAACTGTGTGTCAGTTCACTCCGATCAAGCAATGATTTTCAGTTATTCAACAACCACAAAGACACTATTGTGCAACAACAATTTTTTTTGGCAATGAGATCGTGATGGTGCTTGAGAGAGCAATTGTATGTTGTTCAGCATGCTCCGGATTCTCATCTGTGTACAAGCTAACTTAGTATTCCAGCATATGCTACATTTTTATTTCACACTCGACACATATATAATATATTGTCTGCTGACTGAGTGCACTATCAACAATCACTATTGGTAGCATATCACTGCCAGTATAGTTTCTTGTTCTACTTAACATCACTAGCTTTTAAATGCTCTCTCCACTATGAGAGATCTTGCACGAAACATTGCTGTCCTCAAAGCTATCCGTTCACTTATCCATTTTCACTACTTGGCCCAGGCACCAAAGTTCATGGATGATTTACTCACTTATCAATGGTTCAGACTTCCATGATCACAAGGACGTATCATATGGGCTGGCGCATGCAAGGACTCTTGGAAAATTCCAAAGTTAGAGTTACTTCAAAGTGTTGTTCCTAGTGTTTTAAAGTCCGGTCCTAGCTAGGACTGGACAAAAAGACCACAACCGGACCAGACTTGCATCAGTTGTGACTGACGTCCTTACCGGTTCAAATTTTTATTGGTCTGGTTGTCTGGTTTTTTGGATTTTCAGTAAACCGGTCCAGAACCAGTTGCAACCAGTTTTTGGTCCCCTAGTAGTGGCTGGAACTCTCTAAATATTTGCATAATTTTACAAATTTATTTGCAAATAGTCATGTTTAGTCCATGTTTCATCAACATACCACTCCGAAATGCTCATATCTCAGCCGGATGTCAGCGGTATAACGAGATTAGTGGCTCATATGAAAGCCCGGAGTGTCCCCTACCTCCGCTACAGCCATACCTAAGCCCTCCAGACTCCCGGCGACCAGACATTGGTGGCTTTCAACTGGTCTAAGTTAAAACCGGTCCAAACCAAGTTGGCAACTGTTCCAGACCAGTTTCCAGTGGTTTCAGTCCCGGTTGCACACCTTTACCGATTGTAAAAGACCGGTTCCAGTCCGGTTGCCTCAAAATATCGAAAAAGACTGGACCAGACTGGACTTTAAAACACTAGAACTTGTCCCAAGTATTTGTCCGTCCATCAGGTGTAGTATTCAATGGTCCACCTTGTGATGATCATCGGTCCTATATTGAGAGATTTCCATCCAGAAGGTAGTGGATAAGATAGACTGGTTTGGTGAGAGCAAGGAAAATTGATTTGGTTCATTTGGATGAGAAGGAGTTTCATTCTGTAAGAATTGCATGATAGAGGTGGTTGATGAGGGTAGGTGGTGATAAGCGCAGAAAGCTTGTGGGGGTGGGATAACCACTAAAAGGGACTTGTAGATCACACTGGAGGAACCTTGAGGAGAAAAGTTTGATATGGTTATGACAATGGGGAATCCAATGGTGATGGTCACAGTGCTACAACGTCTACAATGAAATAAAGAGGATGGAAAGAGTGTGAAATCACCAAAAGTAACAGGGTCTTGCTCTGGTCACCAAGGCTGTGTTGCATGTGGCCAGGTTGTTGAAGCAGTCACATCAAACAGCCGGTAAGCTGATGTCATGGTGGAGGACTGCAAGGGACACACACCCAATCAGTGGGTGATTAAGTCATGATGTCAGGCCTGACATACAGTGCTCACATGAGTGGCAACATTAGAGTCTACTGTTGCTAACTCCACCCCTGTCGGTGTAGTCATTCCATGGGAAATTTTCAGTCGACACCAAGGAAGATCCATGCGGTGGGGGCAGTAGTGCTTCATGAAGCGGGGCTTGAACAAGTGGGACCACAGGTAGGACAGAAAGTTCAATCAAATAGTTTGGGGTGAATGGCGCCACTGGTACAAACAAGAAAGGACCCAGTGGTAGTGTGTTGTTTGCTCCACCACTGGCAGCGACAGTGAATGGAGTATGGCTGCATCAGGCCTTGAAATTGACCAGGCCGTATGCTGGAAACCTGAGAGGTGAGTATACCTGCAACGAGGCTTGAGTGATAGGTTCAGTTGAGTGATAGGTTCAGTTGAGTGATAGGTTCAAGTTGGCCTGATAGCTGAGGTGAACTTCAAGAGAGCAAGAAGTTCCGAATTGAGTGATGTTTCTGAGGTTGGATCGCAAGTTGAATTGGACTTGGAAAATTGTCAAGGCTCTGTGATCTAGTCAACTCAATGATAAGCAAAGGAAGCTTCCCTGCGTTGACTTTGTAGTGCTCTGCGCTACTTCTAACTATCACCATTGGATCCCCATGTCACACTGGAACCACATGTGATCATCATATATAGAAACAACCCTGGCAGTACACTCACAAACGGCATAAGCCTTGAGGGTGTCCAGAAGTTATTAATAGAGTTAAAACAGTTGATAGTCATATTCTTCTAATGACTTAGCTTTGCGCTGCTCACCATCAATTGGTTACTCCACAGTTCATTTGCGATCCACCACTTTTTTGTCATACATGTCTGCAGTGTATATGACACAAAAGTGTATCGCCAGACCAAGGTCTGTCTTTTTTTCCCCTTCATCTATAAACATTTCTATCTATAGATATATTCCCACTATGTGTGACACTTGGAATTACAATACAGGTGAGTACTACTTTACTCTATCTTGCTGTTCTGCTTTTTTTCAGGTTTGCAGTACTGATCGTTCTAGTCAGCGGGAGGCAATTGGGCTATAATCTACTTTTCATTGTTCTACTGTTTTTATGGAAGTCAGTTATTTTTGTAAGACTTGGGGGCTATCACGCATGCAATGTGTGGGTATGCTGATGCCTCTCCTGCATGCTCACTATTGTTGGGACTTGGGGGCGATCCGGCATGCAGTGTGTGGGTGCGCTGGCACCTCTCAGAGGTTACTGACAGCTACTACATGGTAATTACCATTTTCTGGCCCACTCTTTTTAAAATTTCAAGTATCTTAATTTGTTTTGTAATTTTGACCTGCAGCCGCAAGATCATGGGCCCCTTTTGATACTTGTTGGTGACAGCATTTTTCCCTTTTTGTAGTTACATTAGCCATATCATTAAAAAAAATATGTTGCAATATCCAAAAATCAATCAATAAATTTATAGTGGAGTTATGTCACCATGCATGGTTAGGTTATGTGACCCGATAAATTGGAGTATGGACTATTTATCCCTTAGAGAGTCATTTGTATTTTCTATGTTACTCACCTGCAGTGCAGGTGCAGTAGAATGAAAGTTTGGCTCAGCTAAAGGGACCGCTATTCTGACCTTAAGTTGAACAAGTGGAAGCTTTTTCTTGCCAACAACCCTGCCAGTGTACCTATTTTTGATACAAGAAGATTGATAATATCTGTTGGCAGAATGTCAACAGGACATAAGGTATGCATTAGATTCAAAGGCCTTCTTGCCAAAAGTTCCGACCCAAGGAGTGGGACACCCAGTGTGAAGTCCAATATCTGCCCAGTAGGTGGCAATATCATCTGGGGATGATAAGAAGCTGGACGAGCTCCCACTGCCATACCATGCAGTTGAAATCATGGTGCCTCAAACCGGGCCATTGTCTTTGATACTTGACATGGTGTTCATGTTCATCGCACTTTTGAGCTGAGGCTTTCTCCTTCTTTGACTGTTTTTTCTGCCTCATGTATTTGGCATACCAGGCTGGGGGTCTCCAGATAGTGACGGCGAGGTGGAGAAGGTCACTTGTATCAAGGTTTTTATACATCTTCCAGATGTTCAGGACCATGACCAGGTTTAGTGCCTGGCGAGTCCTACAAGGCTCACTCTTGGGGTCCTGCTGCATTCCATCAAACAGGAAATATTGACTGATACCCTCGCCAAGGGTGAGCGTTCATTCCCTGTGGGGTTAGGAAATAGTTGCGCGGAGGGTGGTAGGTCATTCAAAACTGTGGTCTTTCAGCTACAGTAGTAGGATGATGGACATTGTCGAGGGAGTTTAGTGTTTTAAGGTCCGGTCCTAAAACCGATAAAAGACCAATTTTTAACCGGACCGGACTGATCAAGACCGGTCCTGATTGGTCCGGTCTTTCCTGGTTTTAATTAACATCAATCTTGGTTTTGATGGATTTACATAATCCTTGGCGGATAATACAGCCACCCCTAAGCGCAGATCCCATGCTATTATATTTTCAGAAATAGGTTTTCTCAGTAGATAAACTCGAGAATGACATGTCTATAGCTCATGGCTATGCTGTACAACATGTGACCCGGTGACATAACTGTAACTCAGGTGCACAGGGGGGGACTTTGCCATAAGGCTGTAATGGCAGTAACTATTTGTACAAGATTCAGGATTTGCTGATGTTGCTCACTAGCTGTGGCCTGGGATGAAGGCTGGAACGGGTGAGTCCAAAGTGGGAGAGGCTTGATGAGAGGTGAGAGTGTGAATGATCTAATGGCGAAGTGCAAGACTGAGTGGAAATTGAAATGGGAGGGCCTCGAATTGAGGGCCCATGGGTCGTGATATATATACAAAGTAGTAGTAGGTGAGTGGCTTAAAGGCTGAGATAAAATGTGCATAAGGTGATGATGAGATGTACGTGATAATGTGAACATGTGAAGAGTCAGTGGTTGGGTCTAGCCTAGGCCCGCACACATCTGGTGCATTTATGCTACATCATGGAGCGGCTCGATGCGCAGTCAAACTAGAATCCTTATGACATATGGTTGAACCGAATGTGTCATCCCTTACCTGTGGATGACAGCATATTGGATCAAGCAACATGCGAACAGCCTCTAAGAGTCTGGAGTGTTACTTTTGGTGATTTTGCACTCTTTTCATCCATTTTTACTTTATTGTAGACTTTGTAGCGCTCTGCGCTACTTCTAACCATCACCATTGGATTCCCCATGGTCGATAACCCTATCAACATTTTCTCCTCGAGGTTCTAGACCTTTGTGGTCACTCTACACACCTCTACCTTCTTTTCTTCGAGTTGTGATGATTATTCCCACAGTTGTGGCTGATTGTGGCTGCTAGTTGTTTGCCAGTATTTACAGCCACTAGACTAAGCCTTGGAGTCCTCTGTTCTATTTCCCTTGGTTACTCACAGTGGACTCCAGTGTGACCTAAAGTCCCTATTCAGTGGTTATTACCATGGATCATGCAAATAACAATGACAAGATGACCAAGGTTCTACAAGGCCTGCTTGCTAAACAGACATTGAATTCAATTGACCACTGAGACCAATAGATACGATGCTTGCCCCATATACTGAATATCTGCTCCGGACACATTCACTTACTGACCAATCTCTCATCAAAATTGCTGGCTCACGGTTTAGCCCCTAAGTCTTACAAAAAGAACTGAGTCCCATAAAAAAAACGAGTTCAGTTCAATGAAAAGTAGATTATAGCCCAAATGCCCCCCGCTGACTAGAACGATTAGTACTGCAAACCTGAAAAAAAAAATTGATCAAAGCGCTGGCGGAACAGAAAGATAAAGTAAAGTAGTACTCACCTGTATTGTCTTTCCGAGTGTCACATATAGTGGGAATATATATATCTATAGATAGAAATGTTTATAGATGAAGGGGCAAAAAAGACAGACCTCACTCAGGCTATCGGATACACTTTTGTGTCATATACACTGCAGACATGTATGACAAAAAAGTGGTGGATCGCAAATGAAGTGTGGAGTAAAAAATTGATGCTGAGCAGCACAAAGCTAAGTATTTAGAAGAATATGATGTACTGATGATACTTTTTGACAGTATTCAGCCCAGCCAATGAGAGCTGACCAGCTGTCTCTTCTGATTCATATGGAGGAGAAGGTAGAGGAGAATCATCTCGAAGTCCGGAAAAATCCCAAACAGTAGATTGAAGATTCCATTCAGGAGAAGTATTCAAAGGTGGTTGTGATTGTGATGGAATATTAGGATTTTGAGGTCCTATAAGATTCAGTGGATGAAGTTGTGATGGAACTATTAAGGTTGGATAATGATCTGATCAGGATAATTCTTATCTATTCCAGTTTCAGGTGCAGGTAAAGCGGCTTCTTCTTCCAGAAGTATTGATTCAGAAGAGTTTGGAATAGCAGAAAGTTTGTCTATAGGTCTTAGTTTCTTTGAACAATAAGGAAATATTATTTCATCGAAAGTGGCAGTGGAAGATATAAAGGTTCTTCGACATGTAGGACAATAAAAGTGATAAGCTTTGTTTTATTTTAGGTACACCTTATGATGATAGGTGTGACTGGATTGCTCAGTGGTCTCTCCGGCCTTGCCCTTAGACTTCTGTGATTCCCATGACCTGTGATCTGTGACAACTCAGACAGGTGTGACATACACAGTCACTTTTCTTGCTGTCATCCTCATTCATCATCCTCATTCATTGTTGGCAAGTATACCCTCCACCAAGAGTATGAGTTTACATGCAGGTACATGCACACAGACCTGTCAGAAACCCATGTAGGGCTTACCTGTAGGTCATCAACTGGTCTGTGATTTTTTTATTTCTAGTTTGAACCTTGTGTTTCAACACTGACTCAACAACAACTACACGGCGCCATGACGACATGACACAGATGGGCCAATGGCTCTCATGCTGCATCATGTAGGGTCTGTTACAGGTAAATCCATGGGTGTTTTTACTCATACCCAACCTATACCTGCTAATTTAGCTGTACCCACAGCGCGGGTATGGTTTATGCATGGGTAGGTATGATGAAATAGACCCATGGATGTATGGTTTGTGCTCAGCACCCTCACGCCCTCGCTGACAATGCAACCAACTCAGAACCTCAATGAGCACTTCCCGATGCTGAAGCCAACTTGACAAACCAAGTGACGACACCATCACTCAACAACTCAACAACTCAACAACAACAACAACTCAACAACCACAACTGTGACTCGGATGTGTCACATTGATGTGGTGTCCACCATGAACACCGACAACTCGGACTTAATAATGATGACATGCATCACGCCAACCAGTAACCATGACCAGATGACACAACAACAACAAACAACATAATGTGGCACCACAACTTTGTGTCGACTGACATGACAGCATGCAACATCGTGACAAAGACGACAATGATGCCAACATGCCAACATGTCCCCATCTTCCCTATCTTCATCCCCTTGTCCTCTTGTCCAGCATGTAGAATGCCTGACAATTTGAAATGTCATGGTGCAACAACAACGCAACAACCAACAACATGACAATGACGACAATGAAAATGCCATCATGCTGATTTGTCCTCATCCCTGTCTCTGTGCCCTCTTTCTCTTGCCCCATACTGCAGTCACAGTCACTGTTACCAACAATGGCACAATCACGCGGTGTCAACCACATATGCAAACACGATCATCATGGCGATGATGGATCAACTGTGAACATGGTGGCACTTGTGATTGCAGTTGGCAGAAGCCACCACAGAACTCACGCAATCATACACTGTGGCATTGTGCAGTCTTGCTGCATGCCCTCCATCAATGCTACCTTTGTCATCATTACCTTCTCACTGTTTCCCTCACCTTCTCACTATTACTGTCAGTGTACATATAATAAATAATCTTGCATTATACTGTGGTTACAAAGCTTCCGGGCTGGTGTGAGCCATGTGGCGCAGTTGGGTCAGAGAGGCTTCAATGCAGCGCTTATTTCCGAGATGCAACTCAACTTTTTCAAGACACAACTCGATTTTTCTGCTTACAAATTGAACTCTGAGACCCGCTAATATTGATGGACTGCTCATAAAGTTTAAATGTATCACCTTTTCTGCTGCTGATTGTGCAGCCTGCTATACACTCATCTCATCTACACTCATCCCTCACAACATATCTGACTCAGGGTGAGGAACTCCAATCCCAGTTTGTGGATGGCTGCTTAGCCATCAATGTCCTACCTCTTGTCAAGTGTTGAACACTATCTATCAATCTCAGCTGGAAGAAACGAGATTGACTACTTGGAGGTGATTTCATGGCTTTCTCCTATCATTCCAGGCAAATACACCTTGGAGGCATGAAAATCCTCCCCATGCATCTTTCTAAAATCTTCACATCAAAGCTTTCTCGTCATCCTTGACTAGCATTGGCAACAATTTCCACTCTCCCCCTTCAACTACACACAAAAACTTTTTCAGCCTCTTTTAGGAGTTCATGCTACCATTCATGAGGATGGCAACAGTCAACAACAGTCAAGGTGACAGTATGGACTCAGTCTGGAAGGATCAGCATAAATAATAACTGGTATGATATATTGGAATTCATCTTCTCATCTCCTGGCTTTCTTGAGAGAGACCTTTGTGTATCTCACCACCCCCAATAGCCAATCATATGTTATCAAAGATCCTGAAAACAAGGTAATGAGGGCCAATAATGAAACATGTGGAGAAGATCCTATGAGTGCCCAAAATTTTAGAGCATAATATGGCATGTACAAGTAATTAACAGTATTCTTGACAGGATGTATCACTATTGTTCCAAACTACAATAGAACTGCATGAGAGTCGATAGGACTCATGTTCAGTTGGTTATCAGTTCTGGTGGGCAGTCCCTGACTGAGTTCTAAATGAAACCAATAATGTTATAGATATATGAAGACCTTGATCCTATAGTCACCACAATTGATTGAATATTTGGCAGTCCTAACTTCCACAGTTCAAAGAGGTATTGTCCTCCATCAAGATGTCAGCTCCTTCAATTTGTAGATTCAAGACCTACTTGATGGATCCTGTGGAAATTTGCCACAGAAATCACACAAGTCTGGAATATATATGGTGTAGGTGCCATGGTAAGTCTTGTCATTATTACCACTTCTGTCTGCTCAAACTATTACTGGGCACTATCCACTTCTCTCATGGTCATTGTTGAGCCCAATAGAATCAGCAGCAATAAAATTTATGTCACTTCTATGACTTTGCATCTCATGATTTCATTCTTATGGATAAAAATTGAGAAGAAGTTCAAATATCTGTGTAATGTTTTTTGTGGATCATGATTCTGTACAATAGTCCTAGAGGGCAGGAGCACAAAGATTTCGATTCTGAATTCTTGATACTCTTCCAGTGAATCTAGAGAGTATACGGAGCAGCTGTTGTTTCGAGCGGGAAAATTTTTATGTCATTGGAGTCAGCCCAGGCCCAAAAGAACTTTGCATCAACCTCCCTTGGATGCACTTCATCCACTCCGACATATTCAAGCTAATGAACTTCAGCAAGGAGCTAATGTCCGCTGGTTGCTCACTGATGAACGATCTATTGTATATATATAACTGAAATAAAACAGTTCTTGGCTGCCATCTCCATCCTCCTTGAAGAAATCCAATGATTGAGTCCCTCATCTTTCATTGACATCCCCAATTGGGTCTCCCATCTGATTGGATCTTGTCTAGACAAGCAGCAAAGCTGTTACCTTCCCATCAGGAGAAAGATAGAATATAGGTAACCTTGGTGCAGAAGACACCTTAACAGGCAACCACACACCATCAATGTCCAAAGGGTATACTGACATGCATGTTATCCAATGTATTTGTTCAAAGATGCATTAGCTAGTTGTCGTCGAGGTCACCCTCGCAGGCACAGAATGATGAGGGCATACACCATGATTTCTCATGAATAACATCTCCTGCTGTCAATGTTGACACTGTGGATTCCGAAAGATCACAGTAGCATTGTGCGTTGTTGTGCAACACCGATCACAATGACATCCTTACTGGCCCCTTGCCTCAACCTGTACAGGGTGAAATCCTAGAATCTGAGACACTCTCCAAAATTTTGATCGCACGACGCTCAAATGGAGTCCCTCAAGTCAATAATCTCAAGTGTCTCTCCCGCACGAGAGTACACACAGCGATATGGAACACAATGTTTGCACACCAACATCCTCCACATTTCTACCCTCCCTCCCTCCCAGACATGGCCAATGACATGGGGCTGCAATACTTGTCAGTAAATTGAAGTAGTTTTCAGAGTTGTTCAAGCATGAATGCCTCATTTACACATACACTCCATGCACTAAAAGGCTTGTGTCAGGAAGTATATATGGATTATCCATATGATGGAACAACTTAGTGGCCATGGGCATGGACATAATCAAGAAATAAGTCAAAGACAGTGTGTTGCTCCCCCTCTAGAACAATAGGTTCTGTGCCACATTTTCCTTCAACAGAGAAACTGGATTTGGCATCACCAATTGCAAACATATCCTCAAAAGGCTTTGAGTGTGATGCAAGGAGATTGTTGTGCAACTTATACAGCATATTTTTGACTGATGATGACCTGGGTTGAGGGAAAGCCAAAACAACTGTTTATGGTAATCCATAGAAAATCGGAGCGGTTGTGAATCATGTATTTGTCAAAGATGTTGAGTTGAACATCTTGTAAGATTCTTGAAATCAAAAGGCTGATTGAGGAGCTCATCAGTGAATGTGGAGGTACTTCATGAGGTGGCAGCTGGTGTTTTCGATGCACAGGGCAATGAGGTGTCACAGGCATGGTCAAGACACCGAGTTGCTTTCCATCCTGTCGAATGGCATTGACTGCACACCAGGGCAGCCTTCTTTGTCTCACTGGGACCTCCACTGCTGGTAGACTCTGGATTGTGTGGTAGTAGTATGACAGTATTGGACATGGCATTTATAATGACGCTGACAGCTAGTATATATAAATGACATACTCATCAAAGAGGTCAAGCTGAATCTCTTCAAATCTTCGGAAGATTGATTCTGGAGTAGCTCATCGATGATGAAACAGCGAATGTTGAGGTACTTCATGAAGTAGCAGCTGGTGCATTTGATGCAAAGCAGAATGAGGGTCGTTCCAGGCTTCCATTTTTCATGCTTTGCGAGCCAAGCCCTTCCTCACTGTGTCAGCCAATAGATGAGATTGTAGCAGAGCTGGCTCCACATTTATTTAGCTTGCAAATTTAGGCCAAAAGGAAAGTCTTGCCAGAGAGATATAATCAAAATCATGGCTTTTTCCATGTGGATTGCTGTAAGTATTGCTTTTCTCCTACCCTCTTGACCAGAAGACCTCACTCAGTCTTACAGCTGGGATAGAAGGTTGAGCTGGACAAACAAAGCTCCTGTCCTTCTTCTCCAACCTCACTTGGTCTTACAGCTGGGATAGGAGGTTGAGCTGGACAAACAAAGCTCCTGTCCTTCTTCTCCACCACCGATGTTTGGGACTCTGGAGAATCCATTCCTCTATGCGATCCAACTCTGGAAAACAAAAATTTAGACTTGACCCAGAAATTGGGCAGGGGTCGCTCGAGCCTATCTGTTCCAATCAAGGTGTCTTGGTGTTTGTAGAGCATGGAGTTTGTGCTTCTTTAGCCCACCTGTCACTTGATATATTTTTGTCCATCTGTATAATTATTTATGTGTGATTCAACCAGCTTTGTTGTCCGGTTTGCTAGCCAAGCAGAAGGGGTGCAAAGGGTAAGGCAAAAATGTCACTGCTATCATGGAGGTAGTTGAGAAAACATTGATTTACTGAACATGTGCATTTTGTGAGACAGCACCTCACAACAATGTTGAGCAGCATGCTCAATGGGGTCATGTACTTGTTGTGTGTACAATACTCAATCAAAACCATCTATGACCCAGATGGATCCATTGACAACATGTAATGGAACAATTGGTCCAAAACTTATTCAATCAAACATCATGGCTTAGTTCATAACTACTTAACGTGCCCAATAAGATGAGCAGGTGATCAAATGAACATGAGTGGTATTACCTCTCTGATGTGTTGTCCATCCACTTGAAGAAGTGTATCCCGGTGGCCACATGTTTAGTTCACTGTTGAAGGTGACCTATGACACTATAGAGCATCTGGTACACCAAGTCACTCATGACAAGCTACACAATGTTGCGCATTTAGTTGAATGTGCACATTGAGTGTTGGAAATAGTATGATTGTAACACTCATTCACCACCAATGTTCAAGCTGATCCTCTGCATGCCCAACCTGGCCTAACTGGGTAAGAGATGTTACGGGAGAGAGATTCTTAGATTCTAGTTGGGTTCAACTCTGCTCATTTCCAAACCCCCAATAATGACAAACACAAAACATAATCAAACTGCTTTTACCAGTACTAGTCAATTTGAGTTTCTGCTCTTCTAGCGCCATGTTGCAGGTCATTGAAGAAGGTGGATATCAGAAGCAAGTTGTTTGAAAGGCCGAAGTGGTGCTGTAGATGCCACTTTGATTGTCACTTATGGATATAAACACCGCAAACATCAGAAGATATACGACTGTCAGTGTTGCAATTATGGCTGATTGGATTAGCTGTCATTTGAAATGAAGAGGAAACAGAACAGAGGACTCCGTTTTTCCAGGGTCCTTCGGGAACTTCTAAGGGTTGTAGTTTTCTGGCTGGTGGAAAATTAGTTGGTTTCATGCACGCGCAGCGTTCGCAAGCTTTACAATATTCCTGTATGTCCTTCTTAGCTCCAGGCGAAGAGTAATATCTGGTGAGGAAATCTTGTGTCTTTTCAGCACCTTTGTGTCCGAAGATCGGATGATCATGGAATTGAGTCATCATGTCACGGTGGAGTTCTTTTGGGATCCAAAGTTTATTGCTATAATAATATAATCCTTCACAGAGGATCGACCCGTCTGGGGGTGTGCATCCAGAGTGCGAAGATTTGATTTTATCAAAGAGAGTGATCTCCTCCAGAGATCTGATATGAGATTCCGGTATGAACATCATTTGTTTGTTGTCATTCTCTATGCCAATCATATGATCTTCTCTTCTAGAGAAGGCATTGGCTTTTCCCATTGAGGTACTGGGTTTATTTACAAGAGTATAATCGAATTGGGATAGGTACTGAGCCCATCTTGCTTGCCTTCGATTCAGATCCTGACTTTTTATGAAATACTGGAGGTTTTTATGATCCATCCAGATCTCGAAGTTGTGCCTAGCACCTTCCAAGTAATGTCTCCATTGTTCAAGCGCTAGAATGATCACGAGCATTTCTTTATCAGTGATGGGATAATTGCACTGTTCTGGAGTCATGGAGTGTGACATAAATGCAATGGGGTGTCATTTGTCATTTTTCAAGGAAGACAGTACAGCTCCTGTTGCGAAGTCTGAAGCATCACATTCAACACAATAAGGGGTCGTGTCATCCGGGTATGCCAATACAGGCACTGTGGTGAATTTCTTTTTGATCATGTCAAATGCTTTCTGCTGAGCAGGTTCCCATTTCCAGGATTGATCTTTCTTAGTTAAGTCGTGCAGAGGTCTCGCTTCAAGGCTGTAATTGGTGATGGAGCGGCGATAGAAGTTGGCTAGACCCAAGAAGCTTCTCACGGCTTTTACATTAGTAGGGACTGGCCACTTAGCAATACCGTCGAGTTTTTCAGCATTCATTGAGATTCCATCGCAGGAGACGTCCATGCCTAGCATGTCGACTTTTTGTACTCTAAAGAAGCACTTTTTGGGTTTGACAAACAAGTCGTTCTTCTGCAATCTTCCTAAGACCTTTTTGACCATTTCCTGATGGTGTTTCATATCTCCATTTGTGAAGGAAGATTAAGAGATCGTCGATATAAATAATCACTACGCCTTCCATAGTATCCACGAAGATGTCGTTCATCATGTTCTGGAATGTAGCCGGGGAATTACAAAGTACATCACAGTAGGTTTGTAGGAGCCAAGATGGCAGACAAAGGCTCCTTTCCATTCATCTCCTTAAAAACTGGACCAAGACCAAAACAAACCAACTTTTGGGTCTTTTTCGGTCCTGGTCCAAAACTTGTCTTTTCGAGGACCGGTTTATGGCCCAAATTTAGACCGGACTCTTAGCTTCCGCTCCATATTTTTATTATGTAATTCGGTCAAGAACTCACGGAGATATGAATATTTTAAAACTGCATGTCATTTGGCACTTGTATGTTAAGATTGCTGTAATGTGTGTAGTGTATATGTAAAATGTATCATATGTAACATCAATAAATCTTAATATAGCAACTAAATATTGATATTATCATTGTCATTTGATGTCTCACCAACCATTTTCATATTGATACCAACTTAACTTCTGTATTTATGATACAAATGTGAGAGATGATGGCAGAAAATTATGAAAAATAGTGGGAAAAATGCACAAAAATTATAGAAAAGATAGGGGGTGGCTGTACATCGGTTGCGACCGGTCTTTTTCAAAATTTCAGTCCAGTTCAGTCTAAATACTTATCAGTCTTTGAATTTTGAAACAAGGCAACTGCAACTGAAGAGTTGCAATAAGAATATAGTCTAGTCCGGTTGTGGTCTTTTATCAGTCCTAGGACTGGACTTTTGAACACTACACACAAGGAACCATTTCCCAACCGATCCACAGCAAGGCTTTAACCAAACCACATTGATTCTGTTCAACCCAGTCGCGCACTGGCAGGCATTAGATTAACATCTTGTTCGTGTGTGCAATTGTGCCATCTGTCTGAGGATGGTACGACGGGGACATTTTGAGCTTGACACCAGTCAGCTTATGTAGCACATGCCAGAATTGTGACAGAAAAAGCTTATCATGGTCGGACACAATATTGAGGGGAAGCCCATTTTCACAGTACCAGTGGTCAAAGAATAGTGACACGAATTTGCAAGCTGTCATAGAACTGCAGCACAGGACAAGTCTGATGTCAGCATTCAGGCGGTCAGTAGGTGACAATAGAGTCGAAGCCTTGATCGGTTGGTAGGGGATCAATGAAGTCAATGGCAACCAAGTCACCCTGGTGATCAGGTATGGGAAGTGGGTGTAAGGAACCTGCAGGGGCCGTTGTGGGGGACTTGTTCTGCAAGCAATCGCTGTAGGACGGTATGACAACTCCTTCCGCATGTTAGGCCAGTAGTAGGCAGAATGCAACATGTCACCTCGGATTAGACATGGGAAACAGTTCCTCATGTGTTGGGTCAGTTATAGACTGGAGGATGATGAGTGGTTGTTGCGGAAGGAGTTAAAAGACTGCAAAGCATTATATCTTTGGAAGTCAAGCTTCCTGCCATGAAACCTGGAATTACTTTTTCCAATTCGCTTGGAATAACATTGTCACATGAAGGAATAAACTATATCTGATGAATGCACAAGCAAAGGGTTTTAAATTAAATTCAAAAAGCTTACTTCAGTGCCACAGGTTAAGGTTTAGTTTTGGTTTTTGATGTTGGCAGAAAATGAAATGAAATCTAGTTGTAGCTGGTTGGTAACCAATTTTTTGATGCATAGCCACCTCCTAATTTACATAGCCACTTCCTATTTTCCCCTAGGGATATATATCCACTAACTTAGGTACTTTTATAGTAATTTTTGGCCTTCATCAACAATTTTTTCCATAAATATTGAAGTTATTATACCTTTTTGTAAACATCAAAATTGTTAATGACTCTACATAAACTACTATTAGATGTCCAAGACTATATAATGTAACATGGCAAGGTCATATATCACCATGTTAACCACTATTATTGAATGCAACATTGTTTAGGTACAGACAGAATAGTTGGCTGTATCCTGAAGCTTGTCACAAGGAATGAAACAAATAGAGTTCTCCAGAGTTCTTGGAAACTTGTCAAAATGATCAAGAATCTCACATGATAAATTAAAGCAAGCTCTATCAATGTGACTGGAAATGGTTTAAGTATGTGTCCTCTTCCCAAGTCATCACCTGATATTTACAGGAAGGTTTGAATAATGGGCAGATAAGCTCTTACCTTTTTAGGAGCTCAGGCCAACATGCATATAGCTATGGATATCTTGTGCTTTTCATGCAATCTAACTATAGATGCATGAAAGGGAATGCCCTCAAATTACACATTTGTGTATATAACAGTGCCTCCCTTTGACAGGTGCAGGGCATTCCTCTAGGTTGACCAGCATCTTTAAACATCAGAAGATGTTCCTCTGAGTAAGAGAGCATCCTAATGACTAGTATAGGACATCCCTTCAAGCAGCAAGGCACTTCTTTAAAGAGGAGGGCATCTATGTGACTATTATAGTGTATATAGTGTATGTCTCTAAAGCAGCAGGGCATCCCTGTGATAGTGTAGCATTTCACCATTGCCCTGACAATATAACCATTACAAGAGATAATATATATATATATATATAAGTGAAAAAGTCGAAAATATGATCTAGGATGGTGGGGAGCGGGTATGTATAGAGGGGATTGTAAACCATTGGATATATCCATATATATAATACTCACATGCCTACATCTTATGAAACCAAAAGACAAATTTGAAAACCCGCAGACCTGCTGGGTTTAGATGTGATAGCTACAAATACTCAATGACAATTTCTTCAAAAATGACATCTGACACGAAATTGCTTATATCCAGAATTACATGATTGATAAGAGTCTCTGGGAGGAGCTATATTCCCAATGTGAATCATTTTGATTGCCTGACCAGAATCTACATTCAGACAAAAAGCTTGAGTAAAAGAAACTGGAGCTGCATGTGAGCTGTCAGAGTGGGTGAGTTGGCCTGAGAGGGATCCCTCACTAGATTTGGTGGCAGGAGGTGAATTGGGAATGGAGAGTTGGAGTGATTTCTCATTGTTGAGCTTGGTAGAAAGGGTGGAAAGAGGTCCTATGATGGGAGCATTGACTCGGAGCAAATCCTGATGATAGTACAATGAACTCACTGAGACATCTCGGCAGTCTCAGAGTCTAGGCCATCATTGATACATTCACTGCTGTGGTTTAGCAGACTTGAAGGATTGATTTCGATTTGTAGAATCGAAATCAATCAATGTGCAACTGCCAAGAGTGATGTTTCTCCCTGCGTGTACCTTCAAGGCGGCCGTTGCAGTAGCAAGACAGTGGGACAACCAGTCCAATAGTTGAAACCAAGCGTCTTTGGCTAATTCTCTGGTTCACCTATGGAATGCTGGGTACGGAATACACCAGGCAGACTCGTCTTCCATTTCTCTGTCGCACGGCTCTCCATGGAAGACCTGGCCGCCCAGTTGATCAGCATCACAGATGATCAACATCCACTTCAGACTCTGTCACATTTGCTCAAAACATGCGGTACCCAGGTCATCTAAGCAACCGGTCTCTGTTTTACATACACCGTGCATGTTCCTCATCAATTCCAATTATGACAAGTCCACGCAATTTAGAACACCAAACCGAACGCCCAAAGTGAGCCACACCTCTTCATCACCCAACTATCCGAACGTTCACAAGAAAGTAGTGGATGTGAGTTATCACTTGACCGTCCTAAGAGAGTCGAGTTCAACAATCATGGGACAATTTCCAACAGAAGTGGTAGGAAATGATACACACATAACTCACAAACCATACAACCTACAGCGCTTCCAAGTTGATCGATGCAGCCGGAAAGCTCAGTACATGGATTGAGTGAAAAAAAGGTGAAAGAGGAAGGGAAAGCACTGCCGCCTGCAGATTATTCCTCGGGAGCGCCATGTACCTGTCTTGATAGCAGAGGAAGAGGCTACGGAACTGTCCATTTCGACAATGCGTCAAGCAGCTGCCACAGGCCCGGTGAGTAACTACTATGCAACGTCATCTGGAGCGATCATGACACACTGACAGCCTAGTCGATAGCCAAGTTGTGGTTCACTAGGCTTCAAGTTTCAACAGGGCGCCAATCAAATGCTTGATTCCCTGAAGGATAGCCGCAGTGGGCATTGTAAGTGAGAGTGCAAAGAGGAGGGAAAAACCATATGGTAACGTACTGTGGTCACTCAACAACGCCATCCGCGTTGGCTTGTCTCCCATACTAATCCTGATGGACAGTCGCCCCCTCACCCCCTCCGTCGCCCTTGTCAACATGGCTGTTGCACAGTTTTAAGGGTGATCATTAGTGGTCGCATTACCAGACCCTGATTCCAATATCTTACACAGTCCTGACTCTCGTCAATACCTCTTCCACCTGTTCTTTCTCGGACATTGTGGTCGGCCTCATTGATGCGGTGCACCCTCTGTGCTTGTGGGCCGCCCGATAACTTCTTAGGGTGCGACCGTATGTGGTGACAATAAGGAAAAAGAAATGTTAGGCTTTTGGATGGATATTGAAGGGGCCTGAGACAGCTGCACCTGAGCAATTATAAAAGTGCACTCTAAGCTCGCTGTTGGCAAGCAATAACCCAAGAATGAAATGTCTTCAAGGTGCTCCACTAAGACAAGGTATCCTTTCAAGTGTCCAATGTTTTTCCAATCTGGGAGGCTGGTCTGTAACTTTCTTTTGTATACTCGGCCATAGCCTTGGAACTGAGCCAAGTGATCTCGACTTCAGTCAGGACATTGCCATTGATCACAATCAGATCCAACTTGTATTTATATCCTATAGAACCCGGTAACAGGGTCTTGCTCCAACTTCCTAGCCATTGATTGGTGAGGACCCTCTGGGAAAACTTTGCCATCTTTTACTCACTTGACTAAGAATGCTTCTGTGATAGTGTTGGACAGGTTGGACCAGTTCATTCGAATTGGACTTTTTGACTGTGTTCACTCTCCAGTGCTGAACCAAACTCTTAGTTGGGAATTGTACCCTATGACTGCTGGAGCAAGAACAAAAAGAAACAAGGAAAGGAAACTCACTGTGCTGCCTACACTGTATGTCTCAAGGATGTTGATGTATACCGCACACTCCAATAACACATCTATTATTTTGTACCAATTGGCATTCACTCTGATCTGCCCAAGTCGTAGAGGCACAGCCTCCAGGGACTTGCTTTCTTGGATTTGTGTAATGCTCCCAGGTGCGACAACAAGTGTCTGGCCTGCCAGTGAGTCATCATCCTCGAGGATGGTGGCTGGAATTCATAAAGGGGTCAAGTTGGTGACCGTCGGATCAAAGCTGACACAGATCCTAGAACTGAATGTGATAGCTGCAAGAATGCTGATGAAATCAGTAGGACATTCAAATATATTGAAGGGGGGACTGAGGCAGACACCAGAATGTTTGTAGAAATGTGCTATGTGCAAATCACATTTGCAAATGGATCCACACAAGATGTCCATCGCCACAGTTGGTTGAGGAATCTAAGATATGACTTGGTGTGAAGGATTTTGATGAGTCGCATATTTAACTTCCACATCTTGTAGTTGTATTCAGCCAAGATTGCTGTGTTTAGCCAGCCAATAACGATGTGGACTATGCTTCTTCTCACTCTCCTTGTCCATCACTGTCTTCATACTATGACAATATTTTCTTGCCACCTGCTCTCCAGCTTGCCACCAGCTGCAGCTTTCACAATTTGTTCCAGAACAGCATCCCCGGGAGTGGGGAAGGGCCAATTCCAGCATTGCTCTGATATGTTGTATAAAGAAATGTGGGTATTGTTTGGGTAGAGGTCAAGAATTGCCGGGTTGACTTTTTTGATGGTGTCTCAAGGTACTGTTAATGATTCAACAGAGTGAAGGGGGTAGTGGAAAATTCAGAAGAAAGTGTGTCAAGCAAATAACCTAGTGAATGTCAATTTAATAATTGATTCAATACAATTCTGAGTAAAAGAAACAACCTCATAAGCGGCCCCGTGACCAGTCAAGAGTGTCTTGAATAGCACCTTGAAGTTCCTGAGTTATAATCTTCCATGGTGTAGACTGTAGCCATTCTGGAGTAGGAACCAAGTTTGTATATTGCATGTATTGTATGGGATTTGTGAGACTTGTCTGCCATGCAACTTGGTGGAGGCCACTACAAAGGAACTACATAGCAACTGTGCATCTGCAAAAAATTAGAAGTCTATATCACACAATGTCGCACAATGTCGCACAACATGGCTTAGTGTAGCACCCATTTACAACCTATAGTAGTCCTGTAGTCACACCTAAAACCAAATAAATGGGCCACATTGTAAAAGTATTCAATGTAGTTGAAAACATTGGCCATGAGTACACATCTATATAGCATCTATGCAATCAACAAACCAATTATTTCTATCATTCTCCTGTCCATTTGCCAGATATTACTGCTTATCCTCACAATCTGTATCACCAGCATGATCTGAGTCAAAATCCCCATAGTCTACTTGCTCATCACCATCCCCGAGATCCAACTCACAACCGCCATCAGGTTGCTCATCTGAGTTATTGCCCTCAGGTTCAGGGTCTGCAGCTGTACTGAAACTGTGACAGTGAAGCCTAAATATGGTGGATGACACATACTTACCACCTTCAGCCTTCTGAGGTTGAGTAAGAAATTAGTCTGGTGGTAGTAAGTGGCTTTCTGCCATGCCGCTTGTGCCCCTCAACCTCCTTGATAGGAGGCGGATATGGATCATTGCCAAGTAATGTGGCATAGTAGATTTTGATGGCTGTCTGGATGACACTTTGTACTTCTCGGCCCCAGTCAGCAGCCTTTGAATGTTTGTTACCAGTCGGATCACCACCACCCACAGTTTCCACACTCAATGTCTGAGTCAGGTCACAATCATCAGGTTCATCCTCAGACTCAGTCAAGACGACGGAGCGATGCATGCACTTTTGCAGCAGCAGTTCCTCATCATCCCTGACTCAGAGTGTACGTTCATTCTCACCATCAAGGATTAGATCTCCCAGCTCAACACCGACAACTTGACTGGCACTGATCAATGTCTGAACTGTGTCAGCTTGATACAAATGGAATAAATTGAAAGCTTATGGAGGCGTTGGGTCGCGCACGCATGCCCACTTCCAAGTCTTGGGTGACATTGAAGTAATTTTTCTGCCATTTCAGTCCATTCGACTTGGTCACAGTAGGCTGGATCGGCATCTCCAAGTCATCTAGCACATCCACTGTACCGTTCACATACTGGCCATTTGTCAGTAATGTAGCTTGGATAACTCACACTGGAGAAGGTGACTATCTGACTGGAGGGAGGATGTAGGTTCGCAAATTTCGAAAAGGTCCTGGTCCTGTTGAAGAAACGGAGCTAGGACGATGGCGTGGTTACAGAGGTATATTTGCTTGACTATCTCTCAAGTGTTTTGACGACATCAAAGGGAACACCTTGGAGGAGGTAATGTAATGTGCCTCCAATGCATAAGCTATGACCTTTCAGGTCTGCCATACTGGGGTTGGATTTGGCGATGGTGTCAATTTGTTTGGTGACCTCCTTTTTAGATGGCGGATGGAGGCCGGAGACTGGGTGTTTCCACGAGAAGAGATATGCAAAAGGGTTTTGGGGTTGAGGCAAGAGTCCGGGAGGTGTGGAGCACAATAGACTTCTTTGCTGTTATAGCAGGTCTTGGTGATGGGGAGTGAAAAACGAAGGACAGGTAGGTTCTCATGGTTCTGTGTGAGCGAAACACCTGAGCAAAAAGTGTACCAAGTGTACAAAAAAAGTGTAGGAAAAAGTGTACCAAGTGCAGGAAAAAGTGTACCAAGTGTACAAAAAGTGTACAAAAAAGTGTACAAAAAGTGTACAAAAAAGTGTACAAAAAATGTAGGAAAAGGTGTACAAGTGTACCGAAAAAAATGTAGCAAAAAGTGTACCAAGTGTACAGAAATGTGTACTGAAAAAGTGTAGGAAAAAGTGTAAAAAAAAAGTGTACAAAAAGTGAAAAAGTGTCTGGACAAAGTGTACCAAGTGTACACAAAAAGTGTATGAAAAAGTGTACATGTACCAGTATACTTTGTCCTACACTTTTTCGCATTTTTGTAAACTTCTTTGGTACACTTGGTACACCTTTTGGTACACTTTTTGTGACTTAGACACTCCTAGCCCGCAATATCACTTGTAACTTGTAAGATACTTATATATACTCTATATACACCCTACCACCCCCAAAGTCATGGAGAGGAGATATAGATGAGGTCTTCTGGACTGATTTGCAAGTGCTCGTCTGTGATATTTTTTGGTTATTCACTAACCTCTAACATGGACACTAGGAAAATAGTTGGAGTTTGCTTATGGAAACTAGGAGATATGGTAATGAAAGTGCTGAAGCTTGCAAACCGAATTGCCTTGTTGCATCTGAAGGTTAGGATGTAACTGTCTGTTACTTTTGGTGATTTTGCACTCTTTTCATGATTTTTACTTCATTGTAGATTTTGTAGCGCTCTGCACTACTTCCTGGTAGAAAGGAAATAGGGGAGGACAGTTACAGAGGAAATGGGTCACAGGGTACGGGCATAAAGTTACCTGCAGGTGGAGTGGCCTGGGTAATGCCATGAAAATGATTAGATGTGTTTAAAAGTTGTTGAACCACCAGGTAATTGGTCTTCTTCATATTGCTCTGTGAAGCAGATCTGTTATGAAGTAAAGAAAACTTAGATATACATTAGTGCTTATCTGTTCTGAAGAGGCAATCTCATCTGTTCTTAGCTCCTCCTTGAGCTATGTTCTATAAGTGGGCCTACACCTCTGAACATCATAACTGTTGGCATTGGTATATAAATCATCAAATTGATATCTGAAGGCTGGAGGTTGGATCTTATCAACTGTGTAGTCTATATCAAACCTCTGCAGTTGGTCCATTCTCAATTTCTGCCACTTTCCTGTAATTTTATTCAACATTTCACACACAATATTGTACTAAGTTTAACATCATTCTTGTTTACTACTCATTCCGTCCAATTCTTCCTAGCCTGTCAATTGAGCAACTTGTTTCAACAGTTTTCAACCCACTCGGTTTAATGCCTATGTCGTAGCAGAAGAAGCTGTGACACTATTCACTTACTCTCACACATCAAACAGAGAATTTTTTACATTACTGCTAAGAAATTGTTTACAACTTGGTCCGCCATTTGATTGTTGATCACTGGGGTGGATGGAATTGAAGAAAAATCATTGGATTTCTCTTACAATACCACTAAATAGGGTCAGTAGGGTCACACTGGAGTCCACTGTGAGTAACCAAAGAATGATATTGAGCGAAACAAAAAGTCAGAATTTCATTGAACTGATCTAAAAGTTTAGCGGACCATCGAGTAGCCCTGAAATTCGGCCCCATATGTAGTCTAATATTGCCAAATTATGGCATAGTTGTATCACAGTGCTTTAGAAAGGAGCATCCAACCCTCCAGAGTTGGCAAGCATTTCACTTTGCCTATCCAAGTTCTCTAGCTTTGATGCAAAAGGGTTCAAGGCAGCTGATGATGATCCCTTCTTGGTATAGATATATCAACTCGGCTAATACTAATCTTCATGCTGACAGCTGAGTGACTTGAGCCTCCAGAATTGGGAGGGCAATAGTCAAAATGTGCAGGTTCTTGAGCAGGTTGTGCTCATGTGCCCATCTGTAATGAAGGTACTCGCGGCTATTTAATAGTTATCATAAACACACAAGAGGAAAATAAGACAAACCTCCATGTTCATGGCAGGCTTGTCATCAAAATGAATATCATATTAGTGTTGTTGAGTGTGAGGAGTTTTGGGACCTACTGCTGTTCCTTCGGGAGAACCTCAGTGACTCCAACATTCCTCATCAGACAAGTACCTGCAACAGGATCATTGAGATGTAGAGGCAGTATCTTCTCAAGAGCAAGTTGAGGGTGAGCACGAGTATTCATTTAACCCTCCCACATGATGTTCCTTGTTGAATAGAGTCGAATCTAGCCGATCACAGAACAATATTTGCCTGCTGTCAAGTCCTATCACTATGGGTTGTTGATATTGTGATTTACTCTTTCAATTTGGCCAAATTCTGTTTGTGGATGATAAGGAGTGGAAAGCTTTTGTTCTGTTACCTAAGAGATTGCTAAGCTCTGAAGAGACAGCAGACTCAAATTGAGGACCACGATCAGACACAATAGATCTAACAAGAAACTTTGGCATTGTTCATAGATGGAAAGGAACGGGGAAGAACAGTAATATTGTGATTATGGTTTTTTATTGATTCTTTGTGGTGATGTTGTCAGGATAGAGCATTGGCTCTGGAATTAGTGGTGCTAGGCTATCATAAGAAAGTTGAACTCTTGGCATGCCATCATGCTTGCAAGGAGACAGACTTTGGGTTTCTTCCAGAATTCCAGATTCTAATGATATGTCCAAATCTCAGATGTCTGCACTACTTCTAACCATTACCATTGGATTCCCCATGGTTGATAACCCTATCAAACTTTTCTCCTTGAGGTTCTAGACCCTTGTGGTCCCTCTACACACCTCTATCTTTTTTTCTCTGAGTTGTGATTACTTTTCCCACACTTGTGGCTGATTGTGGCTGAATGTGGCTGCCAGTTGTTTGCCAGGATTTACAGCCACTAGACCTAAACCTCAGAGTCCTCTGTTCTGTTTCCCTCCAGGTCAGTACCTCACTGTATTCGCTGATAGAGTTTTAAGATCCAGTCCTAAGACCGATAAAAGACTGATTTTTAACCGCACTGGACCGACCAAGACTGGTTCTGATTGGTCCGGTCTTTCCTGGTTTTGATTGACAGCAGTCTTGGTCTTTTGATTTTGAGAAAATCAAAAGACTGGCAAAAACTGGTCAGGACCGGTCTTTTGGGCGGACCGATGCTAGCCCCTATTGGGTAGTATATTGACCGATTTATCCTGATTTTCCCACATTTTTAGGATTTTGTTATGATTGTCTCCTCGACTCACTATATATCTTGTTTCTCTTTCTTTCTCCTTCGCTTATCGCCTCTACATTGTCTTTACCTTGTATCTTAGACCTCCAGCGACTTTGCCCCCTTCACATCGCTGAGGATCCGCAATTCCCCTATCATTGTTCCTATTCTTTCCTATCTCTATTCCAACCTCTCCCTATCAAGGTCTAGAATCTCTGACTCATGTTGACATTGTTATTGTATCATTCATCAGTCATCGCTTACTGTATACATAGCATTCCACAGCCTCTGACTCATTCTTACTGTGGATGACTCTCGCTTACTGTATACATAGCATTCCGCAGCCTCTGACTCATTCTTACTGCGGATGACTCCTCCCTTCCTGGCGATTCCATTGCCTTCCATCTCGTAGTACTTAAGGATCCATCTCTTCATTTGTACTTCCCTAAGCTAGAGCTACTTGGAATACCACCTAGTCCTCTGTGAATCCTCCTCGAGTCCATCGCCTCATAAGTCTCTCTGAGCCTCTGCCCTCTCAGGTGTGTACTTCATCCTTAGTCTTCAAGTGACGTGACTCTTCATGAGTTCCTCCTCATAAGAATATTTAGTCTTCTGGCTTTGCCAGGCGTTATGCTTGTTCGGCCTATCTTTTGCCTTTTGCCTTTGCCTCCAAGTCTACATCCGACCCTACTCGGACCAGCTGTAACAGATTTTATTTGAGTTAGTTATGATAATTTCTCAAAATACCTTCTCTAAAATGACATATCACTCGAGATCGGCCATATCTTGGCTGCATATGGGTGGATTTACTTAATTCTTGGCGGATATTACAGCCACGTGACTCGGCTACCTCCGGTACAGCCACCCCTAAGCGCAGATCCCACGCTATTCTATTCTCAGAAATAGGTTTTCTCAGTAGATGTACTCGAGAATGACATGTAATCGTAAATCAATCATATCTCAACAACCCTTGAACCGATTTTGATGAACAAAATATAGGCCAGAAGCCAGGAATCGGTAGTTTTTTCATACCCCTGACAACTGGTTAATAACCATAACCGGACCGGCAAAAGACTGACAAAGACTGAAAAACTGGTTTTTTGCAGTCTTGGTCTGGTTTGTCCATATTAGGAAATTCCCAGGACTGGTCTCGGTCTCAGTCTTGCCCAAACAAAAGACCAGACCAGACCAGACCTTAAAACACTATTCGCTGAATATTATTCTTTGATTACTCACATTGGACTCCAGTGTGACCCTACAGTCCCTATACTCCCAGGTGCTGTGGCCTGAAACAGAAAGTCAAAGAACCGGGAAAGGTCACATTCACGAAATAACAAAATTAACTTACTTGGTTGACTTCGACAGCCAATGAGGTCCAGGATTATTGGCAGACCCACCACCTTCATGATGTGTTCATGTCGCTATGTATACTGACCATGGGCTCGCCATTAACCTGGCTATGGTCCTGAAATGAGCTCAACTGGAGGACAGGGAACATTTCCAATGCATTTGGTTACTGAAGTCAAACAGGATAAAGTAGTGGTCCTTGCAACGACTTACTACACCCCTGCTGTTCTTGTCTCTTCTATCACAACGCATGGCATCCTAGGCAGCTAAAATTGACTCGTGGTTTTTTGCACAACTTCTGGAAATTCGATCGGAACAATGAAGTAGGTGTTGCAGATGACTCTGTGACATTGTCTACAACAATAGAGTGTTGAGCCTCTGTCCTGGCACAGAAACTATGTTATCTTAGACTCTGAGCCTGGTCACCAGACAAAACTGGTTTGTTTAGCTGGTATTTATACTATTGGTACATGTGCACAGACCAGCTTAGGGCTGGTATATACTCATCCCTGTAAAGACAAAAAATAGACACCATCAAAAGATAGAAGATGGTCAACCGCCCAGAAGAGCTCACACTCCACATCATGATTGAGCCAAATAGGCACACAATACTTCAATTTTCTAGCTGTCTTGGCATACAAGGTAAAGAAAGCTGGGCAAAGCATAGACAACACATTAAGAGCCCAATTAAGGTGACCCACAATCTGCTGGAAGTCCCTTAAAGAGCGATGTGTGCCATGCTGAGCAAACTCATGGCATGATGGATAGCATCAATGAGGATGAGGTGTAATTCATAAGATATTGTGACACACAATCAACAAAGCAATGAGTTCCGATGGAGACCACCTGCTTGGTTTGCCACAGCGGATACATAGACATTTGATGATGAGCCTCAGAAACATCTGATGGCCTTCTATAGCAGCAGCATACTACACCTAAGTCTTGTACATTGTTGAGAGTAACACTGGCAATGTTATCTTTGGATATCACTTTGAGTACACTGCCCAATCCTCTTGAATTATCAGCTGGAGAGGTGGATGAAGAAAGCCTCATTGACATTTTTTTTCTTATGGGATCATGGGTTATGCTGATTCGAGATTGTCTAGATGTGGATATGCAAAGGTAGACAGGGTGGATAATGATGATGAATAGCTATGTAGCCAGTAGCAACAAAGATCCATATAGATATGTGCAGATCTGCAGTAATCAATATTTGTATAGCTTCTGTGAACTGAATAGATAATAACTTGCTGGCATGTAGATGGCTTTCCCATTCAAGCCACAGAAATACTTTTGTGCCAATCCAATTGTATCAATGTAAAAAGAAATCATCTACTATCTCTCAGAGATCAGGTTCACAAACATACCACAACTGCTCTCTCTGATACTCAGAATTCAGGGCACAATGCATCACTACAAGATTCTACTATATACCCCTATCTTGAATAGTAAGTGTGTTTCATTGTAAAGTTGAGGGTTATACCTATGAACTTGAATATATTAGGTGCTGCTTGTGATATTTATGGAAATTGTTTACCGGAAAGAGATCCTCTACTTCATGGTTGACCTAATTTAAATACTGGCTGCACAATATGTTATTGAAAACGCAGGAGCCGGTGGCTGAGTGCTTGGCCCTTGAACTCCTCATCTAAGATTGGTCACTATTAATATCAACAACTATATTGGCAATGAACAGCCAATCTCTCTTCTTGAACTAGACTGTCAACATCTGTGAAGCTTTAACTTCACCTCCATTACACATATTTATCGGTGCATTTGATCCAGGGGAACTGAACTGGGTGCACAATCTGTTCTGATCATTTGTGAATCTTGTGTTACAATTTCTGGAGAACCTCTATTTTTTCTCTCTCTCTTATCTTGTTTTGTTGATATGACTTTGTTGACTTGTTCTCATTTCTTGTACAATTAGTCATCTACAGCTTTTCTCATACATGCTGTGGATTACCTACTTATTCTTCATTATTCTTTACAATTCTACTGAAATGACTGACAAGGTGTGAGAATACATATAGATGTGGCGAAGGTGATGATGATGGCAGAGATAGTGGCGGGACAGACTGAAAATGGGATGCTGAGCATGAGTGACTGCCTTGGGATGTGAGGTGTTGATGCACAATATCTCAATCTTGATCCCAAGTGTGAGTATCTGACTTGGCTTGCTTTCTTCATACATCTTTCAACTTCTCTTCTACAAGTGAATAACACAACAATATAGGATGGGATGAGATCGCTGGCACATGGGCACAGCAGCAACAAAACTAACTAAACTAAACTAAACAGTAGCACATAGGCTGAACAAAAATAACAGTGAGACAAGACTGCTGGCAACAGGTGGCACAGCACTAATGACATGGCGGGACGGAACAGGATTGCTGGCAATGGTCACAGTGACGACAAGACAAAACAAATACAAAACAGCAATGAAAAACTTGAGTATGCTGGCATATGTCATGGCAGGAACTCGACAGTAAGATGAATACTGTATGGATGCGCAGTTGTATCCCAAGTGAAAAGAAAATCTGCTCATTTGGTTTCAGTGACCAGCAACGATGAGGAACATCTAGAGAATGTTGACTCCACAACCACACTCCTAACCCAACTTCTCCTGTGCCTGCATTTCTACATCCCATAGCCATGGTCACAGTAGTATCAATACCACAGAGCTTGAGGGGGATCGTTGAGTACCTGGGCCTGGGTGAGAGTGGGATTGTTGTTGTATGGAATCAGTTCAGAAACAATACAACCCTCCTTAACCCATCAAATTATGTATGCAGTCTGATGAAGAACAAAGACAGAAGAAGCATGTGTGCAAAATTGTGAAGTGAGCGGAGCAGAGACATATGCTCCCATCTGGCCAACTGTGTCTTTTTGATAGCTAGAGAGCTACTGAGGAACTTGACTTTGTCCAGGGATATACAAGGACAGGGGAACAATAAACTGCGTGGTAATAAATAGATATGTCAGGATTGATCTTGAAGGAGAACCCATTGTCCCTGTCTCCTCAAGCATGAGAGTCAACAGATCACAGCTATGGGGCAAAAAGTGACATCTCTTCAACCTAGGCACAGTTCAATATGGGGCTTCACGCAATGACCATGAGATGACTTCACAAATGGCTTCTTACACTCAGCAGAAACAGTTATGTGAAATGAGATTGATGGCTGGAAGTTTACCACTGGACTCCAAAGCCTTCCATTTTAAGGATACTGAGCTGGACAGAACTGATTATTAGCTGAACTGAGCTGAGCTGATTACATAAGCTGCAGCAACAGTCACCTCAATCCAATTGAAGAGTCATTGAATCAGTTCACATATGTTCAATGTTCTTTTGATGCTGGCCTTATTGGGTGAAATGACATGATTTTCTGTAGTCAAGGCCATACATAGTACTTACATCACCACAGTCAACACTTATGACATGATTAGGATCCAGTTGCAGTTTTATTTGAAGCATGTGGGCTCTGAGTCACAAGCATGGGAATGACTGCTGTTGCAGTCAATTACACATCCTATACACAGCAATTGCACAAGGTAAGTAGTTAGACCCACTTACAAATGGAGGTACTCAGCCAATGTTCCAATGGTACTAGAAGCTTGCAGAGCAGAGATACCGGGTCATTTTGACATCGCCAGTATAACATTTCTCATTTTCTTCTGTCTGTTCACATCGTTCACCCTTCACATTTCACATATATCACAGAATCTTCTATATTCCATACTGGCCCTAAAGTCCTCATGTAGAACATGTGTAAGATAGTATATAAGTAGTGATCCTGTATTCTTGTACTCACTTTTGGAATTCCCATTTATTGCTCTCACATTTGTGTGATTGTGATCTTTGTTGGGTTAGTCTGTATCAACCGGAGATGATGGCCATTTCCAATGCACAATTCGATGGACTCTTGTGTTTCTGTGAGTACCATGAAAACTTGCTCAGAGTGGTCATTGACGAGGCCCACTGCATAGTACAATGGGGTGGTCAGTTCTGTCCTGCATATGCAAAGCTTGACAAACTTCATTTGTTTGTTTCAGCTGATGTAAGGTAGAGGTCAGAGAAAACCATCATACATCATGTGCCAAACATTACATTTGTATGACAAGACAAAGGAACAATTATTCAATCAAGTAGTTAGGAAAAGCACAAAATTGATCTATGTAAAATACCAGAAAAGATGAGTCTATTGACCAGAATATGAAGCCATGGAGTGCGAGAATTTAAAATGCATTTTGAAAACATAACACCGGCTGACCTGCAAGGCTGACAAGTTCTGCTTAAACTGACTGTACCGTGCCAAAGCTCTGAGTTGGCAGGAGACAGCCATACATGGCAAGGAAGCGCTCCAACTAGTGTTTAAAGGTCCGGTCCAGTCCAGTCTTTTGCCTTTTTTGGAAAAGACCGGACCGAGACCGGTCCTAGAAATTTTCTGATATGAAAAAGACCGGACCAAGACCAAAAAAGACTGATTTTCGGTCTTTTTCGGTCTTTTACCGGTCCGGTTGCGGTCCAAAACCGGTCTTTGTACGCTCCAAAAATAGAACACACTTTTAGCTTTCTACTGATATTTTTTTATGTAAATCGGTTCACACGTGATGGAGATATGATTATTTTAAGATTTAATGCAATATGGCTCTTTAGACAGCTTGAAAGATCAATCAGAACGCTGTCCGCAAGC
>JBBPNF010000027.1:0-35846 GCA_038090755.1 Leccinum truebloodii | reverse complement strand
TTTTTTTTTTTCTAAAAATAGAATATATATAAATTTATATATATATAATTGTATTAATTTTATATTTATATATTTCAATTTATGAAATATATTTTCTTTATATTCTTTTATATATTAAATCGGAATAGAGGCGATTCGAACACCCAAGAGTTGCCCCAGAACAATTAGCAATTGCCTTATCTTTCCAAATGATTACTATTCCTCTAATCACGATCAAAAATTAAAGTTTATATAAATTTAGTGATCTTTTATTTATTTATTATTATGATTTATTTTTATTCGGAATACTTAGATTTATTATTTATTTTCTATGTAGTCTTTACCAGATTTGAACTGGTACTATTATCGTGAAGGGATAATGTACTACCTTTATACTAAAAGACCTAAATAAATTCAATAACTGTGCGAATTCTGGGTTTGAACCAAAACTTACAGTTTATGAGACTGTCGTGCAGACCTTTACACTATATCGCATAGTAAGTATATAATTTGTTATTATATAATTTTTATAAATGAACACTATCAATGAAACATTTTTACAAACAAAGAGACTCGAACTCTTAAGGAATTACTTCCACTCCTGCTTAAGAGGAGATTGTTTACCAAAATTTCAACATGTTTGCAAAGTTATATTATTTAAATATATTTTATAATTTATTCACTTCTTTTAATTATTAATTTATTAGTTTAATTTATTTAGGTGTCAAGAGGAATTGAACCTCTGAATAAGGTATTAACAGTACCTCGCAATAACCACTCTGCCATGACACCTTATATATATATATTATATATAATCAACAACTTTTTTTTTAGTTAAATTTGTTATTTTAAATTTATTATTAATTTAATATGGTAGGCGCGACTCGAACACGCTTCTTCTCCCACCCAAAGGAAGTGATTAATCCAGTTCATCTTCTACCATTTAAACTCTTTAAATATTATTAATTAAAGTTACTTAACTCTTTTAAAGAAACAAAATAAAAAAAGTTATTAATATATAAAGGTAAATTAAAATTAAATATTAATTAATTATAGAATTTCTTTAATTAGAGCAATTTGTTATATTCATATAAGTTATAAATTTTTATTTAATCTTTTTATAGTAAGGAGGGGTAGATAAATATTATTATATTTTGTTTCACACATATATTTAATTCACTAATTAAGCTTTAATGCGTATATCTATTAAAAAGGTTATAAATAATATAAATTTAATAAATTAACTTTAGGATTTGTATTTGCTATATTATATTGTAATTATTTTTTATAAATTATTTGATTAAATGTGTAAATAAATAACCTTTAAAATTACTAATAACTCAAACACTATTTTAAAATAAAGATAAACGTGATCCTGTAAATGGATAATTGTTTTACTTTCTTATATTATTTATTAGCCAATTTTGTTATATATACTCTTATTACTTGTTGTAATGTGAAATAAGGTAAAACAGATTTAGACATTATAAAAATTAAGTAAATTATTGCTAATAAAGCAAAAGATAATTGATTTACAAAATAAAATGGTATTAATTGTGGCATATTATATGTTTCTTCTCTATTTGGCTCTTTAATGAACTATCTCTACTTTATTTGAAATTTAATTATTTCGTTAATAAAGTATAAGATAAATATCTTTTTAAAAATATTTACCATTAAATGAGGTAATTAGGGTTTATTTAAAAATAAAATATATTAAATATATATAAAAGTATTTTAATAGAAAAGGCTTTTAACTTATCTAGGATAATCTAATTATTCTAGGAATAAATTATTAATTTATTAATAAACTGTGGAGATAATTATCTCTACACTTTTATCTTTGTATCTTTTAGGTTATTATTTTAATAAAAAATATATAAATATATTATAAAAGTAGTTAATTTATTTTTATTACAATTTTAATTTTAATATAAAATAAATAATACTATAAGAATAGTAAAAATTTTTATAATTAAGGGTTAAGTTTACAGATGGTTCTGTAGTAAACCTGCAAAGTTTAATAATTTAAAGGTTCAATTCCTTCTTAACTCTCTAAAAATACTAAATTCTCTTAGTTCAATGGTTAGAACATCATTCTTCTAAAGTGTCAATTTTGGTTCGAGTCCAAAAGAGAATAAATAAAATATAAAAAAAAAATCTATTTTAGATTTTAAATATTGTCACAGTGCATAAATATTAATTTAAGTATTATAGTAATTTTTCTAACTTTAGGATAGCTATTATACTTATTATTGATATAGAAATTTTTATTTAATCTTATATATATTAACTTAACTTAATCATGATTTTAGATCATATTGTTTAGAGTATTAAATATAAATACTTACATTGCAGTTATTCTTATTATTTATTATTTTTAATAGTAAATTAAAGGTAGATTTTTATATTATTTTTATAAAACTTAATGTTAAATACTTATTTATTGGCTATTATTAATATATTAATTAATTTAATTGATGTATTAGTTGTTATATTACCTGTGTTATTATCAGTAGCTTTTATGACAATTGTAGAAAGAAAACAATTAGCTGCACACCAAAGAAGAGTTGGACCAACTGTAGTAGGTTATTATGGTATACTTCAACCTTTTGCAGATGCTTTAAAATTAATATTGAAAGAAACTGTTATTCCAAGTCAATCTAATAAAGTTTTATTCTATTTAGCTCCTGTTTCTACTTTAGTATTTAGTTTATTAGGTTGGGCTATAATACCATTTGGTCAAGGATTAACTTTATTTGATTTTTCATTAGGTATATTCTATACCTTAGCATTATCTTCTTTAGGAGTATATGGAATATTATTTGCAGGATGGTCAGCTAATTCTAAATATGCCTTTTTAGGGTCTTTAAGATCAACTGCTGCTATGATATCATATGAATTAATTTTAAGTTCTGCTATTTTAATTATTATTTTATTAACAGGTTCATTTAATTATTCAACTATTATTGAAGTTCAACAATCAATATGGTTTATAATTCCATTATGTCCTGTATTCATATTTTATTTTATTTCAATTTTAGCTGAAACAAGTAGAACACCATTTGATTTACAGGAAGCTGAATCTGAATTAGTTGCTGGTTTCTTCACTGAACATTCTGCTGTGCCTTTTGTGTTTTTCTTCTTAGCTGAATATTCTTCTATTATTTTATTCAGTTGTATTACATCTATATTATTCTTAGGTGGATATAATTTACCAGAAATAATAGTTAATGGTTCATATATAAATTTACAATCTATAATTTTAGGTTTAAAAACATGTATGATCTGTTTCTTATTTGTTTTATTCAGAGCTACTTTACCTAGATTAAGATACGATCAATTAATTTCTTTATGTTGGATTAATTTATTACCTATAGCTGTAGCCTTTATTATATTAGTACCAAGTATATTAGTAGCATTTGATATAGCACCTTACTAATATAATTTTATACTATTATTCACTTTTCTTAATCTTTTTTTATTAAAAATTTATGTTTTAACATATTTAATATTAATTAACCCTCCATAAATTAACTTAATTTTAAGTTAAGAAAATTAGGTTAAATTTCTCAATTTAGATTTAATAAATGTATTAATAAAATTTCTTAAAAGAAGTTAATTAAATATCTGTATTTTTTTATAAAAATAAATTAATATAAATAATTACTTAAGTTATACTAATACTTTAATAAAGCCTATAATTTAATGGTAGAATGTTATCTTGATGAGATAATCGTAGAAGTTCAAATCTTCTTGGGCTTATTATTTACCAATTATTAATTATAATTAATATTATAAATTATTAATTAATAAAAGAAGAATTATTGTTACAGTGAATAAAAATATATTTTTAATTCTAATATATTCAAAAGAAAAATAAATAAAATATTATATTTTAGTTAGTTATTTAAACTACTAATTTAATTATTACTAATATTTTAGATAATTATTAAATTAAATTATATAATTTATATTAAAAATTTATTATGAGATTACTTAAAAGTCACTCTTTACTTAGATTAGTTAATTCGTATGTAGTAGATTCACCTCAACCTTCAAATATCTCATATTTATGGAATTTTGGATCATTATTAGCTACTTGTTTAGTAATTCAAATCTTAACGGGATGTTTCTTAGCTATGCATTATCAACCACATGTAGATTTTGCTTTTAATAGTGTAGAACATATTATGAGAGATGTTAATAATGGGTGGTTAATTAGATATACTCATGCTAACGTTGCTTCTTTCTTCTTTATTTTTGTATATGGTCATATAGGTAGAAATATCTACTATGGGTCATATAAAACACCAAGAACATTAGCTTGGTCAATAGGAGTAATTATTTTAGTCTTAATGATGGCTATTGCTTTCTTAGGTTATGTATTACCTTATGGTCAAATGAGTTTATGGGGTGCTACTGTTATTACTAATTTATTAAGTGCTATACCTGTTTTTGGTCAAGATTTAGTAGAATTAATTTGGGGAGGATTCTCAGTATCTAATGCTACATTAAATAGATTCTTCTCATTACATTATATTTTACCATTCTTATTAGCAGCTTTAGCTTTAGCTCACTTAATTGCTTTACATACACATGGTTCAAATAATCCTAATGGTATATCATCAAATGGGGATAGATATGCAATTCACCCTTATTATATGTTTAAAGATCTTATAACAATATTCTTTTTCTTCTTAGCTTTATCAGTATTGGTATTCTATTATCCAAATTTATTAGGACATAGTGATAACTATATTGAAGCTAATCCTATGAGTACACCTGCAAGTATTGTTCCAGAATGGTACTTATTACCATATTATGCTATCTTAAGATCAATACCTAATAAATTATTAGGAGTATTAGCTATGTTTGGATCATTATTAATCTTATTAATATTACCTATTGTAGATGTATCAAGACAAAGAGGTAGCCAATTTAGACCAGCTATGAAATTAGCTTTCTGGTTCTTTGTATTTAATTTCTTCATTTTAATGTGGATTGGATCACAACATCCTAATGAACCTTTTGTATTTATTGGACAAGTATCAACATTCTTCTATTTTGCATGGTTTATAATTATTGTTCCTGTAATAGGTTTAGTGGAAAATACTTTAATAGATATAGCTACAGAAGAATAAATTAATTTATTAACCTTCAAATATAAAAAATTTTATTTTTTATAAATATACTAGCATATATTCATATTATTATATTTTACATTAATTATTTTAAAACTCCCTCCTTATTAAATTAAAATTTATTAAAACCTTTTTATTTTTTTAACAATACAATATTGTTAAAAGTAACAATATAATATATAATTTCTTATATTATTCTTAAGCAATCTACTAAAAACATAAATATAATGTGTTTTATTAAATATTATTTATAATATATTTTATTAAATAATATTATTTAACTATAATTCAGTATTGTTTATAGTAAATATGTATATATTATTATATTTTAAATATATATACTATATAATATAATCGTAGGTGTTAATTTTTCTTTAAATTTATAATTTTTAAAATTTAACTTATTATGATAAAATTACATAATTTTCAATTTTTTCCTTATCATTTAGTAGAAGTTTCTCCTTGGCCTATAGTATTAAGTTTTGCTTTATTAAATTTAGCTATTGGGGCTGTAATGTATATGCATGGTTACTATTCTGGTGATCTTGTCTTAGAATTAGGATTCATATTAACTTTAGGTGGTATGACTTTCTGGTTTAGAGATGTAGGTAATGAAGCTAGTTTAGGAGGACATCATACAAAACAAGTTAAAAAAGGTTTAGAAATAGGATTCTTACTTTTTGTTGTTAGTGAAGTTTTTGCTTTCTTAAGTATTTTCTGGGCTTTCTTCCATTCTAGTTTAACTCCTGCTATTGAAATAGGAGGAGTATGGCCACCTCAAGGAATAACACCATTAAATCCTTTTGCAATACCATTATTAAATACAATATTATTAGTATCTTCAGGTGCTTTTGTAACTTATGGTCACCATGCTTTAATTAATGGTAACAGAAAAGATACTTTAAGAGGTTTAGAATTAACTGTTTTATTTGCTGTTCTTTTCACTTTCTTACAATATTTAGAATATGCTAATGCTACATTCTCAATCTCAGATTCAATATTTGGAAGTGCTTTCTATTGTTCAACTGGTTTACATGGTATTCATGTTATAGTTGGAACTATATTTATAGTTGTACAATTAATTAGAACTATAAATTACCATGTTACAAATACTCACCATCAAGGATGTGAATCAGCTATTTTATATTGGCATTTTGTGGATATAGTATGGTTATTCTTATTTATTGCTGTATATTACTGGGGAGGTTTATAGTTATGATGTTAATTACATAATTACTTCCTATTAATTTATCAAAGAAAACTACCTTATTAATTTATTTTAATTAATTAAACTAAATTATATAAAAATTTAATCCCTCGAAAATCTTAAATAAGAAAATAAACTTATATTTTAAATTAAAAAGTAATTTATTTCCAATTATATCAATAAATTACTTTTTCAATTATTTATAAAAGATTATAAATGTCAAATTATAAATAATTCGAATTATTAAATGTCCTTAAGGGTAATAAAGCTTTTAACTAAAACTTATGAATTTATCTATATTATTATTTTTAATTGGTATTTTAGGATTTATTTTAAATAGAAAAAATATAATCTTAATGATTATTGCTATAGAAATTATGCTTCTTGCTGTTACTTTATTAGTTTTAATTAGTTCATTTGGATTTGATGATACTATAGGGCAAACATTTAGTATATATATTATATCAATAGCTGGAGCAGAATCAGTAATAGGTTTAAGTATATTAGTAGCTTTTTATAGATTAAGAGGAAATATTTCTATAAGATCTTAAAAATTTTATGTATTTATCAATTTTAATTTTCCCTTTATTAGGTTCTTTTGTAGCTGGTTTTATGGGTAGAAAAATAGGTATAACAGGATCTCATGTAATAACATGTACTTGTTTAAGTATTTCTTCTTTATTAGCAACAGTAGCATTCTATGAAGTTGGGATATGTGGTTCACCTGTGTCAGTTTATTTATTTAATTGGGTTGATTCAGAATTTATGTCTATTTCATGGGAATTCTATTTTGATCAATTAACAGTATCTATGTTTATACCAGTGTTATATATATCAACATTAATACATATATATACAACATCTTATTTAGCAGAAGATCCTCATAATCAAAGATTCTTTTCTTACTTATCTTTATTCACTTTTTTCATGTTATTATTAGTTTCAGGTGCTAATTATTTTGTAATGTTTATAGGTTGGGAAGGTATTGGAGTAGTATCATATTTATTAATTAATTACTATTTTACAAGAATTCAAGCCAATAAAGCAGCTATTTTAGCTTTAACTATGAATAGAGTTGGTGATATGGGATTAAGTATAGGATTCTTTGCATTATTTGCTTTATTCGGATCTGTTGATTATTCAACAATATTTAGTTTAGTACCATTTATGAATGAAACAGCTATAACTGTAATTAGTTTATTATTGTTAATGGGAGCTATGGCTAAATCTGCTCAAATTCCTTTACATTCTTGGTTACCTGGTTCTATGGAAGCTCCTACACCAGTTAGTGCTTTATTACATGCTGCTACACTAGTTACAGCTGGTTTATACTTATTAATCAGATCATCTGCTATTTTAGAATTTAGTCCTACTGCTTTATTAATTATTACTTTAGTTGGAGCAAGTACAGCTTTCTTTGCAGCTACTTGTGGATTAGTACAAAATGATTTAAAAAGAATAATTGCTTTCAGTACAATATCTCAATTAGGATATATGGTAATGGCTGTAGGTTTAAGTCAATATAATGTAGCATTAATGCATGTAGTAAACCATGCTTTCTTTAAAGCATTATTATTCTTAGGTGCTGGTGCAGTTATTCATAGTTTTGCTGATGAACAAGATATTAGAAAAATGGGTGGTTTAATTAAATTTTTACCATTTACATATACTGTTATGTTAGTAGGGTCTTTATCATTATTAGCTACACCGTGGTTAAGTGGATTCTATAGTAAAGATTTAATAATAGAATTAGCTTATGGACAATACAGTTTTTCAGGGATATATGCTTATATATTAGGAAGTTTAACAGCTGGTTTAACAGCATTTTACTCATTCAGATTAATAAGTTTAGTATTCTTAACTGTACCAAATGGAATTAAAAATGTTTATTTAAATTCTCATGAATCTAATTTTGCTGTTGTTATTCCTTTATTTATTTTAGCTTTATTTAGTATATTCTTTGGATTTGTTTTCTCTGATTTATTTGTTGGAGTTGGTTCAGATTTCTTTGGGAATTCTATTTTTATTAACCCTAATAATATCTCTATTATTGAAGCTGAATTTAGTTTACCTTTAATAATAAAATTATTACCTACTTTATTATCAATATTTGGTGCTACAAGTGCTATATTATTATATCATGTATATCCTGAATTTATTGTTAATTTAACTGATTATTCTTTAGGTAGAAAATTTTATACTTTCCTTAACGGGAAATATTTCTTTGATGTTATATATAACTATTATATCGTTTCAGCTGGATTAATAACAGGTAATACTATATCTAAAGTATTAGATAGAGGTATAATTGAATTATTAGGTCCTTATGGATTAGCTTCAGTATTAGAAAATACTGCTAATAATATTGCTAAATTAGATACTGGTGTAATTACTACTTATTCTTTATACATAACTATAGGTATATTATCATTAGTATTCTTAGTATTCGCACCTATATTATTTGATACTAACATTATATCTGAATTTAGATTAATTGTTATCTATGTTTCAGCTTTATTCTTTTCATTATTACCTACTTTATCTTATAAACAATAATTTCTTTATAAATAACTAAATTATTAGTTTTTATTAGTTAAAAATATTACATATAATTTAATTACAAACCAATTATGAAAAATACTACATTTAGGAAATAACAATAAGACACACAACAAAACCAAAATATAAAAATATGTTAACATTATTATTAATTACCCCTTTAATAGGTTCTCTATTTATTTTATCAATACAAGAAAATACAATAAATAGTCATTCAAAAATGAGAACTATTGCAATTATTAGTTCTTTAGTAACTTTCTTAATTTCTATTTTCTTATGGTTAAATTTTGATTCTAATACGACTCAGTTTCAATTTGTTTCTGAATTTGATTATTTAACTTTTGGGCATTTAAATTTTGGTGTTGATGGAATATCATTATATTTTGTGTTATTAACTACTTTCATTACTCCAATTGCTATTTTTTCTAATGCTTATAATATTAATTCTAATTTGAAATTCTTTTTAATTGCTTTCTTAGTTTTAGAAACTTTACAATTAGCTTTATTTTTAGTGTTAGATTTATTATTATTTTATATATTCTTTGAAAGTGTATTACCTATTTTATTTATTATAATAATTGTATATGGATCAGGAGAATTTAGATTTAGATCAGCTAATTTATTTTTCTTATATACATTATTTGGATCTTTATTTATGTTATTAGCTATTTTACAAATTTATAATTTAGCTGGTACTACAGATTTCCAATTATTATCATTAGTTGATATCAATGCTGAAGCACAAAAAATATTGTGGTTAGCTTTCTTCTTAGCTTTTGCAATAAAAACACCTTTATGGCCTTTCACTGGTTGGTTATATAGAGCTCATGCTGATAGTCCTATAGCTGGATCTATTTTATTAGCTGCTACTATATTAAAATTTGCTACATATGGTTATATTAGAATATTAATTAATTTCTTACCTGACGCTACAAATTATTTTGGTCCTTTAGTTCAAACTATTGCAATTATTACTTTAATTTATGCATCTTTAACTACAATTATTCAACAAGATACTAAAACTCTTATTGCTTATTCAAGTATTGCTCATATGAGTGTTGTGATTTTAGGTTTATTCTCTAATAATATTCAAGGTATTGAAGGTGCTATGTTATTAGCCTTAGCTCATGGTTTTGTTTCTCCTGCTTTATTTATTTGTGTTGGTGGAATTATTTACGAAAGAACAGGTACTAGAATTATTAAATATATAAGAGGATTAGTTACTTATATGCCTATTTTCACTATTTTATTCTTTATCTTTACATTATGTAACACAGGAATTCCTTTAAGTTTAAATTTCTTAGGTGAACAATTAAGCTTAATTGGAATATGGGAAGTTAATCCAATAATATCTGCAATAGGAGCAACAGGTATAGTATTATCAGCATGTTATTCTATTTTCTTATATAATAGAATATCATATGGTACTTATTCACCTAATATGAATAATGTAATTGTATCAGATATTACTAGAAGAGAATTTATTATTTTAATAACTTTATTAATTCCTACAATAATATTAGGTATATTTCCTAATGTAATATTAGATTCAATCCACATATCAGTATCAAGTATCTTATATAATATATAATATATTAATAATATATTAATTTATAGACTTTAATATTTATATTAGTTTAGAATATTTTAATAAAATTTTATGTTATTTCCTCCCCTCCTTTTTAAATATTTTTAATCAAATATTTTTCTATTTTTTTTTAAATATAAAAGTATGAGCTGACAATATAATTTATATATATTAAGGATACAAATTTATGTTAATATATTGTAAATTTTATTCAATACTTAAAAACTAGTAAGTATTTAATCTATTTTTTCAAGCTTTTTAAATTTAATAATTAATATATTGTATCGTACCCTATATATTAACATTATATATTTAATGGATTATTAAATAAGTAAATAAACTATTATAAAACATTTCCATATTTAATATATGGATAATTAAATACTTTATTTATATTTTTTCGAATATGTTTAATTAGGTTAGTAAAATAACTCCAAAATATAGCAAATAAAAATGGAAAATAATCAAAGAAAAATAGGGAAAATGATACCATTATTCTATTCAAGTTTAAAACAAAAATTAAATTTAACTATGTCTATGAATCCAAAATATAAAGGAAGTACACATAATCCTTCATATGTAATAGGTAATTTTGATGGTTTCTTTAAAAATAGTTCTAAAACAAAAATTAAATTTTTCAGAAGAAAATTAAAAAGTTTACAATTATATAGTAAACAATTAAAAAATTACCAATTAAATAATAATTCTTTAGATTTAGTAAATGTAACAAAAGAACAATTAAATACACATTCTGTAATAAATACAAATTCATTATCAAATAATGTGAGTCAAATAAATACTAATTTTATAAATAAATATGTTGAAAATCAAATAATTAATAAAATAAAATTTCCTTTAAATTTATTAGTTAATAATAATATCAATAATAATATTAAAACTATTAACTATATAAGATTAATTAGTAAATTTTATCCTGATTTAGCTGTAAATAAAAATAATATTTATAATTTTAATGTAAAAAATACTAGATTAATAAAAAATATTTATACTTTATTACATTCAGCTTTTATCTCAATGCATTGTTTAATTAGTCAACCAAGAATATCTTATACAAATGATAAAGTATTTATACAATTATTTTTTTATCCAGATGTTAAATTATCTAAAAATATGAAAGCAAAATGGAATCAAAATTTAATTAATAAATTATTAAATAAATTAGATTATAAAAATAAAAAAGAAATTGCAAGATTATTTAAATCAACTTATTTTAATAATAAACAAAAATTAATAAAATTATTTAATAAATTAAATTTTAATGATCAAAAAGAAGCAGTAAAAAATTTTACTATGCCATCAGAACAAATTAAAAAATTAATTGATATAATAATAAAAAGAAATGAATCATTTAAAATGTCAGATATTCAAGCTCAAAAAAGAATAGTAAGATTATTTAATAATACATTTATTAACTATAATAAACCTATTCATTATTCTGAAGATAATCAGAATATCAATAAATTACAAAATAATTCTATGTTTTTAAATATTTATAATCAAAGATTAAAAGTTTTATCTCAATTATTAAGTAAAATTTTTAATAAATCTGTTCAATTAGAATTAATTAGATTACATTATCCTTTCTATGATCCTAACATTATTGTTAATTTATTATCTTATTTATCTGAAAATCTTAAAATTAGAAGATTATTAGGAAAAATTTATAAATCTGCATTAATTACTAAACCTACTGCTAATATACAAAGAAAAAGATTCTCTGTTATACCAGGATATTTAACTGGATTAACTATAAAATTTGCTGGTAGATTCCCAACACAAAAAATAGTGCCAAGAAAAACAGTAAAAACTGAAAAAATAGGAAGTTTAGCTAGAAAAAAAGCAGTATTGGTAGAAACAGCCAGATTTTCAAATAAAAATAGAAGAGGATCATTTAGTATATCTGTATCAACAGGATTATATTTAAATAATTTTTTAAAATAAATATTATTATATAATATATTCTTTCCTCTTAAAATTTTAAACTTTTTTATAAAAAATATAAATTATATAAAAGACATATTCACTATTTATATAAATATCCCCTCTTTTTTTAAAATTGCTATTTATAGCGTTTAAATACTTATATTTATATACATTTATATTTATAAGTACGTAAATATATATATTATATACGTATTTACGTTTTATTTGATTTTTGTTCATTTAGGAACTCTGCCTTTATTTAAGGAAATTTAGGTCACAAATTCAAGGTAAAACCTACTTAAGTATTAGTATAAAGTATTAATATTTAATGAATTCTGCCTTTAATTGTAATAAATAATTATTACGAACGGAAAACCGTAGGCAAACAAAAAAAAATAATTTACATATGAAAAATTTATTATTAAACATTTTAGCTTTTGGTGCTATTATTTCTGGTTTATTAGTTATTACTTCTACTAATCCTGTATTAGCTGTTATATTCTTAATTTCAGTTTTCTTTAATATTGCAGGTTATTTAATTTTATTAGGTGTGGAATTTATTGGTATATCATATATCTTATTATATGTAGGAGCTATAACTGTATTATTCTTATTTGTTATAATGATGATTAATATAAAATTAACAGATATTTTAGAAACAGGTTCTCAATATACTCAAAATTTCCCATTAGCATTAGCTATAGGTTCTTTATTTATATATATAATATTTACTGTATTACCTTTCCAAATTAATAATGTCTCTATTATCTCTATGTTCTTTGATTTAACTAATATTATTAATAGTTTATTCTTAACAGTTAATAATTCATCTTTAGTTAACGTATTAACTACATTTAATCCTTCTATAGCTGATACTTCTATAACTAACTTTACACATATTGAAGCTATAGGTCATAATTTATATACATATGGTGCAGCTTTATTATTAATATGTAGTATATTATTATTATTAGCAATGGTAGCTACTATATTTATATCAAGAAAATCTAAATTCTAATATATTGTATTAATGATATAACCTTTATTATTGTTTAATACTAAAGAAATAATTTATTTACAGTTGATTAATTTATTAAGTATAGATAATACAGTATTTATAATCCCCTCCAATTTTTTATATAAAATATACATAAAAGTATAAAGATATATAATTTTATAAACTAAGTATAAATTATATATAAGGGTATTTAAAGTTTTAATGATTTTTATCAGTTTATTAATATTAATTGTGGCTATTGCCATTCCTTCTATTAGATTAAATTTGTCTCCTAATTTATTTGTCAGATTAACTGCTATTATATTTATTTATGCCGCAGGTTTATCATTTAATTCCTTATATGTTCAATCAATTGAATCAGGTTTAGGTATATATAGTGGTTTATTCCATGTAACTATAACATCACAAACAATAGATATTTTTATATATATAATAGCTGCTTTAATATTAACAGCTTGGCCTATATTTAATAATTATTTATTAAAAAATAGTTACAAAAATAATTTTAATTTAGAATCAAATAAATTAACTTATGTTAATAACCCAGCTACTGAATATTCTTTAATTGTTATATTTAGTACTTTAGGTTCTTCATTATTATTATCATCATCAGATTTTATCTCAATGTATTTAAGTTTAGAATTACAATCATTTGGAGTATATATCTTAGCAACTTTATATAGAGATTCAGAATCAGCTACTGCAGCTGGATTAAAATATTTCTTATTAGGTGGGTTATCATCTTGTGTGATACTATTAGGAGTAGCTTTAATATATTCTTATACAGGAATTACTAATTTTGAATCTTTATATAGTTTAAGTTCTGTTATAAATGTTTTCTCAATCCATGAACCTGTATCATTAGGAATAACATTAGGGATCTTATTTATCTTTTTAGGTTTATTATTCAAAATAGCAGCAGCACCATTACATAATTGGGCTCCTGATGTTTATGATAACAGTCCTACAATAGTAACTATTTGGTTAACTATAATGCCTAAAATCTCAATAATATTCTTACTATTTGAAATAATAAATGGATTAAATTTATCAACTTCTTTATTAGAATCAGATAATATTAACTTCTTACCTGCATTTTTCTTAAATTTTGCTAATTATAAAATAGTAGAAATTAAATATTTATTATTATTAAGTGCTTTATTCTCTTTAATTATAGGTACAGTAGTTGGATTATCACAAATAAGAATAAAAAGATTATTAGCTTATAGTACTATATCTCATGTTGGATTTATATTAATTGCTTTAGCAATAAATTCAGCAAGTTCAATAGAAGCTTTATATTTTTATATGTTTCAATATAGTTTAACAAATTTAAATGTATTCTTAATCTTATTAGCATTTGGCTATGTTATTAATAAAAATAATTTAATTAATAATAATTTAATTAGTTCAGATATTAATTTTATTTCTCAATTAAAAGGTCAATTTTTCCATAATCCTTTTTTAAGTTTAAGTTTAACTGTATGTTTATTTTCAATGGCAGGAGTACCACCTTTAATTGGTTTCTTCTCTAAATATTATGTTTTATATTCAGCTATTGATAGTCAATATTATTTAATAGCTATTGTTGCTATATTAACTAGTGTAATAAGTGCTTCATATTATATAAAAATAATAAGAGTGTTACATACTGAAAATGCAAATACTAACTTAAATACAACAGAAAGTAATGATTTAGTATTAAATAATTTCCATAGTTTCTTAATTTCTAGTTTAACTTTATGGATTTTATTATTCTTAATTAAACCTACAATAATTTTAAATAGTGTACAGTTACTATCAATATTATTATTTGATTAATATATCATGATTAATAACTTAATGACATTATTTATTTTAGTTCCATTTTTAGCTGTTGTTTTATTAGCTTTAAATTTGTTATTAGCTCCTAAAAATGCTTATGAGGCTAAAGCATCTGCTTATGAATGTGGTTTCTTAGCTATTGAAGGTCAAACTAGAGCTACTTTCCAAATTCATTTCTATATTGTGGCTATGTTATTCTTAGTATTCGATTTAGAAATTTTATTATTATTTCCTTTAGCTGTTACTTTATATCAAGTAAGTACTTATGGATTTATAATAGGATTAATCTTCTTTTCCGTATTAACTATAGGTTTCATATTAGAAATTGGATCTGGAGCTATCTCTTTAACTGATACTCACGAATAATTTATTTCTTATATCTTATTCCTTTATACCCCCTCCTTTTTACAATTAGATTGATTTAATAAATTAAAATTAAAATTTACTAAAATAAGTCACCTAAACAAAAATAATTACTCTATGTAGAAAATATTATAAACCTAACTTAAAAGAAGTTTATATATTAATTTCTTTTGAAGGAGAGGTGATCCGATTGGTAATGGTGGTTCTCTGTAAAAGAATTGGTCTTAGACCACATTAGGTTCGATTCCTAAACTCTTCAATTAATTAGATTAATTAATTAACCTAAGTATAAACATCCTAATATAAAATAGGAATATAACTATAATGTGTAATAATAATTAATAAATTTTGTAAGACTGTAGCATAATTGGTTAATGCAGTTCGCTCATAATGGATATTATAAGGGTTCAATTCCCTTCGGTCTTAAAAAACAAGCAGATATAAAAAGGGTACTTGGTCGAGTCTGGTTTATGGCGCTCGTCTTGAAAACGAGTACTCCAAAAGAGTCGTCGGTTCAAATCCGACAGTGCCCGTATTATTGAATAAATAAAAATAATTAATTTAATTTATTCAATTTTAAAAGAGATATAAAATATTGTGAAAACACATATAATAAGACAATTAATATTTAATTGTTTAAAATTTAGTAAGAATTTAATTTTGGTTCCGATTGAACGTTATTCAGTAGTTTTAAGACATGCAAATCGTTATTTCTGATAGTAAATTTAGGTTTATTCTAAGAAATAAGGTGTAGAGGTGAGTATAGTAAATAAGATACCCTATAAGTCTTCACAGATAGGAGATAAATAATCAGAAAAGAAAATAAAAATAGTCTTACAATTTTTATGATTATTTTCGCATTATATTAATCTAAATTATTTTAATAAATTATATTAATATAATTATTACTAATATTATTATATTTTATAATTATTAATATTTGACTAATTAAGCATATTAATAATTTTATTTAATATATTAGTAATAATTGATTATGGTAAAATTAATTTTTTACTTTAAAAGGAATTTTTCTGCTTTAGGATTCTATTTACTTTGATTACGATAGTTGGTAGTGGTAACGGCCTACCAAGTCTACGATCAAAAGCCAAGTTTGATAGAACTTATGGCCACATTGGGAGTGAAATACCCCAAGTAATATAAAATTACCTGCAGTCAAGAATATTAGTCAATGCTCGCAAGAGTGAACTAGCTAACTGAAATCTTAATTTTTTAATTATTAAGATAAGGTAAGAGAAAATAATGATATTATCTTACTATTAGTGTCGTCTAAATTTGGTGCCAGAAGACTCGGTAAGACCTTAGACGCGAACGTTAATCGTCATAATCAGGCGTAAAGGGTGTGTAGGCGGCTTTAAAAAAATTTTATATTTAAATTAAAGCTAGAATCTAAAAGAGGGTAAGCTAAACAACATAATTAATTAGGACTGACAACTTATAATAATGTGGAGTACTAAAGGTTAAAGCTATTTATCTACTTAAGATTGACGCTCAGAAACGAAGGGGAGAATAAGAAACTTAGATTAGAGACCTAATTATCTCTCTCAGTCAACGATGAATGGTTGTTATTAAAAATACAAATATAATTTTTATATTATATAGATATTAGTAACGAGGTTAACACGATGACCATTCCGCCTTGTTAGTAAGACTGCAAAGTTGAAAACAAAAAAATTAGTCGGTCTTGAAGCAAACGAAGTGAAGCATGTTATTTAATACGATAATCCGCGTAAAATCTTACCAGTTCTTGTATATTCTTATTAATGTTTATTTATAACTTATAAGTTATTGAAAAGAAATTTTCCATAATATTATAATTAAATAAATTATTATAAGATTACAGGTGTTGCATGGCTGTCGTCAGTCCGTGTCGTGAGAAGTTTGGTTAAATCCGTAAACGGACGAAATCCCTAGTATTAATTTAAACATAATACATAATAGTGTTGATAAGATGCTAGTTGGGGCTAAGACAAGTCATTATGGCCCTTATGAACTGGGCTATAGACGTGCCACAAAAACTTTTACAAAGTGATGCAATTCTGTCCTTAAATAATAAGGAGAAAGGAGGAGCTAATCATTAAAGAAAGTTAACTATTAAATTAGTTGAATTGTCATCTGAAACTCGGTGACATGAAAAAGGAATTTCGAGTAATCGTTGATCATTACGCAACGGTGAATTAAGCATTCAGGATGAACTAACCGTCTGTCGCTGGGAAGGAGCTTGATTTTAAGGAAGATGTGTATTGTTCTTATTTTCTTATTTACAATCTATTTGATAGAAAGTATAAATTAAATTTTATATAAGTATTAGTTTAAATTAGAAATTCCTTAATTGGGAAAATAGTATATGCTTATTAACTATTAATTCTAAAATTATAAACGTGATTGTTAAGAAAAAACTGAACCCAACGAATTAAATTGAGTAACATCTCAAAAGTCATAGCAAGGTAGCCGTACTGGAAGGTGCTGCTGAAAAATAAAACGAAGAGTATATAACCCCCCCCCCCCCAATTTGTTTTGTGTTACTAATTTATAATAATAAATTATAAAAGAATAACCAAAAAATAATTAAGTTAATAATTATTACATACTAATATATATTAGGGGGTTAGCTGAGTGGTTTAGCAGTAAATTTACACTTTACAGACAGAGTTTCGATTACTCTACTCCTTATATTAAAATACAAATAAGTATTTATAACTGTAATTTTTAATTATTAATATTTTAAGTAATGTTAAATTTTAGACATTATATTAACAAGTATGCCGTAATTTAAGGTAACCGGGTAAATCTTAGGCATTTATGCTTATAGCAATTAAGAGTTCGAGTCTCTTTACTTGTAATTTACAGTTAACAACATGAGTTTAAGGAAAACTAAAATTAGTTAGTTAATTAATCAATTTTTATAAAGCATGTTTAGCTAAATGGTACAGCACTTGTCTACGAAGTAAGAGATTATTGGATCAAAACCAATAAGATGTTTAAGGTAAAATTCCTGTTAAAAATTAAAAATAAAATAAAAATGAAATCAAATAATATAAATCAAATATGCCAAAAACTTTTAAAAAATCTTTCTGTGGTTGGTTTAAGTTTAGGAGTTTTCAATACAATAAGTAATTTAAATACTATAAAATCTTTGAAAAATTACTTAGAAATTGAAAAAGATAAAAATCAACAATTAACAACAGAAATCAATAATTTAGTATGTGAAAATATTAGTAACAATAAAATATAAAATATACTTAGAGCAAATATTGAAAATAATAAAAATAATAATAACAAATTAGATGTATTAAATAATAAAATATCTAATATGATTGAAAATAAGTTATTTATTGTAAACTGAATAACAAGTGTAAATGACTCATTTATAAATATTCATTAATGAATTACTTAAATTAATAAATAAAATAAACGGTTGTGTTAATAATAATTTTATTGATTTAGATATTTTTACTCAATTACAAAATTATTTTTTATTATAAAATATAAAAGTATCGATGACAATATTGTACAACATCAAATAATTATTTAAAATAATTAATGAGTATTTTAAAGGGGTTATTAAGGATTACTAGCAAATTTATATAAAAGGAGGCTCCATAGCCAAAAGTCTACATATTGCTTATAATTTAATAAAATTATATTAATTTTATTAGGAATAAGAAAATTACGAGATGAGACAATCCTAAGGGAAACCTTTTTATTAAAACTTCCTGAAGTAAAACATTTCATTAAGGAAAGGAAAGGAAATCAACCGAGACTCCGAAAGTAATGGTGAGTGAAATCGGATTAGCCAAAATCTAACTTATAATAAAAAAGTTATCACTATAACATTAAAGTAAACTCAATGACTGATTTTAATTTATAGCTTTTATAATTAAAATTAAAATTAAGTTAAAAATATATGAATTAGTTAACTAAATTAAATTTCAATTTAATGAAGGAATATTAGCTAATATTATATTTTACATAATTTAAATTATTCTAATACAAAAATATTAGTAAGAAATAAATGCTTAATGAATATAGATAGATATGATAATTATTTATATAATTTATACATAGTAATTACGATTACAACTAAGAAGGTGAATTAAATATGAGACCTGTATTTTATATGTTAGATTTTATTAATTTTAAGTACGATGAGAGAAAACTTGTCGGAATATAGGGGAACCATCCTCTAAGGCTAAGTATTTATAAATTTAGCGATAGTGAAAAGTACCGTGAGGGAAAAGTTGAAAAGAGTGTAGAATAATATTACTTGTAGAAAAGAAATAAAGATACAAATAATATTAGTTCTTATCGAACATTTTGTTCGAACGAATGTAAATAACACGCAGTGAAATAGATCATGAATTAGTAACTCTATAAGCAGTCAAAGTCACAAAATTATAATTTGGAACGTGACAATGGCGTACCTTTTGCATAATGGGTCAGCAAGTTAATAGAAGTAGCAAGGTTTAAAGCCTAAGCGAAAGCGACTATATTTAATATAATAAAATAATATGGGTTAAGTTACTGCTATTAGACCCGAAGCCAGGTGATCTTTCCAAGAACAGATTATTAAAGGATCGAACGGTTGAATGTTGCATAATTCTCCGAAGATTTTTGGAAAGCGGTGAAATGCCAATCTGACCTGGTGATAGCTGGTTTTCTACGAAACATATTTTAGTATGACATCTACACAATATTTATGGAGGTACAGCACGGTAATTCCATACAAATATTAATTAATTTTAATAGGAGTTTAATTTGCGGGGACGTAAAAATCTTACCAATGGAAATAAATCTCGGAATTACATAAATAGATGGTAGATATTCAGACTATTCATGATAAGTTGGATAGTCAAGACGGAAACAGCCGTGAACACAGATTAAGGTCCCGAATGATTATTAAGTGAAATAAAGGAAGTTACAAATTGAATGCAGTTGAAAAGTGAGCCTGGTAGTCGCTACTTATAATGAACGTGTATCAACGTATCAACCCTTAGATTGTTGCTCCGAAGATTTAACGGGTCTAAAATAATCAACCGATATCGTGTTAATTTTAAAGATAGAAATAATTATCTGTATTTAAAATCTAGGTAGTAGAACATTCAGATAATTCAAAGAATATATTCCTCTAGGAAAGGAATACAAACCCACAATTTACAGTGTTACATTGTATATAATAGGAATCTGAAGAGAGAATGCTGACATGAGTAACGTAAAAAGAAAGTATAAACTTTCTCGCCGAATACGAAAGGGTTATTAGCTAAAGATTAAATCTACTAATGTTAATGCGGTCTCTAAGGTACAAAACCAACGTTTTGGCTGATGAGTATAGCTTTGAAAGTCCAAATGGAGAATAATATTTACACATAGAATTTCATTGTAAGTAATTATAATGATAGAAGATTAATTTTATTAAATTTTAAGACAATTTTTTAAAATTAATATTGAATTGTTCTTGTATTATATTAAGTGAATATTTAATATGATTATAATAATTTATTATTATGGTAAATATTACAAATTGGGCCAGGAAAAAGATGTTTTTGAATAACTTCGATTCTATATATTAATTTAGTCTTATAATTTTATATTTTTAGAGTGAATATTCTAAAAGTTTTATATCAAAAAATAATAATAAATTGTATTTAATAATATCAAACTAGTCATTTGTTTATTATTAAATATTTACAAAGTTTATATTAGTATAAGCAAAAAAACCTAAATTAGTAGAAGTTAAGTTATATTATATAATATAGTGAGAGCTAATTAATAAGTAATTTAATGATTTAGGCTAGTTTTATTTAATTATAGTATCTAAGCACAACCGTACCCTAAACCGACACAGGTTCGTAGGTAGAGAATACTAAGGCGTAGAGCTAAAAGTTGTTAAGGAACTCGGCAAATTATCCTCATAAGTTCGACAAGAAGAGGAACCAAGAATTTAGTAATTTAATAACTCCTATTAATTTATATATATGGTGGCACAAAATCGGAAGCCCCGACTGTTTACTAAAAACACAACTATCTGCAATTATGAAAATAATAGTATAGGTAGTGAGATTTGCCCAATGCCATATTAATAAGTAATAATAATAGGTAACTGTTTCTTTACAAAAAATTGGTTAATAGCGGTCTTAACTATGAGGATCCTAAGGTAGCAAAATAAATTGGCCATTAAATGTGGTCCGGTATCAATAATTTAACGATGGCTTCACTGTCTCAACAACTTGCTCAGTGAAATTGAATTACCCGTGCAGATGCGGGTTACCTCAAAGAGGACGGGAAGACCCCATGCAGCTTTACTGTAGCTAGTTATCATATAAATGTTCTATTACCTCGGTTATACAGATAATAGGGAGTCGATTTGACATCTATGGAAAACCTTAGGTCTGAGGTGGAACTGGTATTTATCTTCTTATTTATAAAATTTAAGAGGAAATAGCTGACTAGTTGGCAGTTTGACTGGGGCGGTCGTCTTTAATAGAGTAGCAAAGTACATCCAAATAGATTAAAATAAAAAACATATTTATTATATTTTTAATAAATATACTGACAAATAAATTAATATTGTGAATTATTAATTCTAATAATTACTTTAAAATTAATTTTTATATTTCATTAATAAGGTATGCTAGAAATTAAATGGAAGTTAATGAACCATGAAAGGTTCTGTAGAGTGCAATGACGGTAAGCATGCTTAACTGAAAGACTTAATAGTCGAACAGATACGTAAGTAGGGCATAGTGACCCCTTGCTATATTATGGAATAGACAGGGATCAATTGATAAAAGTTACGCTGGGGATAACAGCCTAATAGCCAGCGAGAGTACACATTGTCCTGGCTGTTTGGGACCTCGATGTCGACTTAATTTATCCTCCAGGGGCAAAACCTTGGAAGGGTTCGGCTGTTCGCCGATTAAAAAATTACATGAGTTGGGTTTAATACGACGTGAGTCAGTATGGTCCCTATCCTTTTGAGGGACAAATAGTAAAAAGGGGAAGACCTTCTAGTACGAAAGGACCAATAGGCTGTGTTTCTCTAGTGTACCAATTGTAATATTATATAATTTATTATAGATTATATAACTTTGCATAGTTGGGTAGCCACAAACATATTAGATAAGTACTGAAAGTATATCAAGTTCGAATCTATCCCCTAGATACTATCAATGAATTTCTCTATTGTTAACTATCACGAGTGGTTATTATTACTTTCCTAATAATAATCATTTCTTGTAATCGATATAAAATATATACTACAATTTTATATTATAGTTATCTATATTGATAGAAAAGTATATAAATATATATATGTATATTATATATATTTAGCAATATGATTTAAAAATATTGTAATAATACACAAAGAGATTAAAAATTCATAAATAAAGAAATAGATCATTTCTTAGATAGGATGCAAATGAATTGATTGTAAAATCGTAAGTTTAGCATTACTAATTTTTAAAATAGACTTGATGTTTTAGGTTGTCAAAATTAAATTTATTATTATATTTGTAATAAGTAAATATTTTTTAATTATTTACTTTTTAAACTATTTAATATAGTTATTACATAATTAATATAATATATTAAGAATAATTATCTTAATATATTTATTAAAAGGAACAAATCTGTTTATTTTCCGATTTTATTAAAATTGAAATTTTAATAAAAGAATTGATTAAGATAAATCTTAGTAATACCTAATTTATCTAATTTTAGATATTATAATATATATTTAAAATAGAATAAATAGGTAATATAATCAGTGTAAATAATATAATTATTATAATAATACTGTAAAAAAACTAAGACTGATAGATTAAAAATAAAATTTTTTTAATACAAACAATGTTACAAAATATATCAATTTTTAATATTTTATATAATGATGCACCTCAACCTTGGCAATTAGGATTCCAAGATTCTGCTTCACCAGCCTTTTCAGGTATTGTTGATTTACATAATTCTATTTTCTTTTATTTAGTTGTTATTTGTGTAGGTACTTTCTGGGCTTTAGGTTCTTTAATGTACTACTATAGTTACAACAAATCTCCTATTGTATATAAATATCTTAACCACGGAACATTAATAGAATTAATCTGGACTATTACACCAGCTTTAATTTTAATAGTAATTGCTTTCCCTAGTTTTAGATTATTATATTTATTAGATGAAGTAACATCACCAACTATAACAATTAAAGTAGTAGGTCACCAATGGTATTGGTCATACGAATATAGTGATTATGTAACAGAAAGTGGACAATCTATTGAATTTGATTCATATATGATCCCTGAATCTGATTTAGAATTAGGTCAATTTAGATTATTAGATGTAGATAATAATATGATTATCCCTGTAGATTGCCACATAAGATTAATTGTTACAGGTGCAGATGTAATCCATAGTTTCGCTGTTCCATCATTAGGATTAAAAATTGATGCTACACCAGGTAGATTAAATCAATGTTCAATCTTAGCTGAAAGAACAGGTACTTTCTATGGTCAATGTTCAGAAATTTGTGGAACATGGCATGGGTTTATGCCTATAGCTGTAGAAGCAGTTTCAGTGCAAGATTACTTAGCTTGGGTTGATTCAATGTAATTGTTGATAATTAATTAATTAATTTCTTTTTTATTATTTTCTTTTTTAATATAATTAGAATAATACTTATTTGCTCCCCTCCTATAGTATTAATTAAATTTAAGTACTGAATAATTTATACAGCTTAATATAAATAATATACTAAAGTGGAAAATTATTATTGTACTATAAAATTATAATGTATAACAATAATTTATATATAAACTAAGGAAATAGATTAAACTGCTAATTTCTTTTTTATAAAATAGTTTAATGAAATCCTATTAAAACTATTAATATTTTTTAATAAAAAAAAAAAAAAGGTTATTAATATTTATTAATTAAAGTATAGATAATATTATACATTTTAATTATTATTTTAAAAGAGATATATATTTTATAGTATAAGAATTAAAGGGGGAATCTGATAATTGGTAATCAACTGTACTTGCACTACTGTAATGATAGTTCGAGTCTATCTTTCTCCATATAAAATATATATAAATATTTATAGCTTCGGTTGCTTAAGGGTTAAAGCGTTCGTCTGAAGATCGAAAGACAGTGGTTCGACTCCATTCCGAGGCATTTTATTTTGTGATTTAATTAAATTTATAAATAGCCTGAATAGTTCAATTGGTAAAATAACTTACTTGTAATAAGTCGTTGGCGGTTCAAGTCCACCTTTAGGCAAATTAATAAACTAACTAAAAGAGTATATTTAATATTTATTTTAATATAAATAAATTAATGTTTTGTTATGAGTTATAGTATAATTGGCAAAACGTCTTCCTTTGGCGAAGAATTTCCTCGTTCGAATCGGGGTAACTCAAGGTAGAGTTATACTCTTATAATTTTATATCCTTAAAAAATTTTAGGGTTAATTAATAATACTAATTCTTAAATTAAAAAGATTTACAAATAAGATAGTTATTTTAATAAATTATTATATATCTTCTTCTTAGTTAAAATTGATAGATATAAGATGGAAGTGTAACTCAAAGGTAGAGTGTTTCACTTTTAATGAAACGGTTAAGAGTTCGAATCTCTTTACTTCCTTAATAATAATTCTTATTATTTGTATAAATATAATATATATTTACACACAGTATATTAATTATATAGATTAAAGAGCATAGTATAATTGGTAATATGATGATCTCCAAAATCGTTGTTAGGTGTTCGAGTCGCCTTGCTCTTGAAGAAAATATAAATTAATTAATATTGCTAAAAAGGGGTCCTTAGCTTAAATAGGTAGAGTTCCTAATTGTCACTTAGTATGGTACCAGTTCGAATCTGGTAGGACTCGTAATAAATAGTTTAAATAATAACTTTTATTTAAAAGAGTAATATTATTTAAATTATAATATACGTCAGACACTATCTTTTAAATATATATATTATAATACTTATGTTAGCTGCTGCAAAATTTATCGGTGCAGGATTAGCTTGTTCAGGTTTAATTGGTGCCGGATTAGGTATCGGACAAATCTTTGCTTCATTAATCGCTTCTACTGCTAGAAACCCTCAATTAAGAGGACAATTATTCGGTTACGCAATTTTAGGATTCGCCTTAGCTGAAGCTACAGGTTTATTCTCATTAATGATTGCTTTCTTATTATTATACTCATAATTAAATTAATTAATAATTAATTTTAATTTAATCTTATATCCCCTCCATATCATAAACTTGAAAAAATAATTAAATAAATAAAAGAATGATAAATAAAAATCTAACGAGTATAGTTAAGTTGGTATAACCTCTACCTTCCAAGTAGATGTGATCAGTTCGAGTCTGATTACTCGTATAATCAATAATAATTAATATAAAACTTAGTATATCGCAAACAAATTTAAAAATCTAAAATTGAAATCTTAAATGAACTTAATTCTTTAAATAAACAATTAACCGAATTATTAGAAAGTAAATATGAAACTATTAATGCAGATAAAATTGTTGATATTAATAAACAAATTGATAAAGCTAGTAGTAGAGGTAAATTTATGAAAGATTATTATTATGATTTAAGAACAGAAGTTTTATTAACTAACACAAATTATTTACAATTCGTTGATAAATTCTGGGTTGATATAATGTCTGATTTAGAACCTAATCAAAATGTAATGGTTAGATTCTTAATTCAAATGAGTGATACTTCCGCTAGAACATTAACAAAAACTTTAATTATTAATAATGATATTAAATCTTTAAATAGTTTTAAAGAAATTATAAATGAAAATTTAAATAATGTTTATAGCCATTATTTGGCTAAAGATGAAGATAATATGATATTAGGTTTTGTAATGAGATATAAAATATTAACGAATAAATCTAATAAAAACACTGTAATTAAAAAAGCTTTAGATATTAAAAAAGGTAGAATCCAAAGAACAGTTAAAATTAGAAATATTAACTATCCGTTATCAACTAATACAATAGATTTTGGAGATATACAATATAAACAAGATAACTTAACATTTGTAATTAATTCAGATAAAGGTTTAAAATTTGAATTTGATAGAAAAGAAGATTCTCAAATCATTAAAGTTTATAAAAATAATAAATTAATTAATACTCTAAAAGATTCATTTATTGATTTAGAAAATAATTTGTTCAAAAGAACAACTAATAATTTATCATACTATATTAAAGATGGGAAAGTAATATTACAATGTAAAGAATATCACCCTAAATTTATTGAAAAAGCTAAAACTGATAAAAATTTTACTGATAATATATATACAGCTGATTTTGAAACTTTAACTAAAGTTGATACTAAAGGTAAAAGATATTTTGAAGCTTATTCATTAGCCTTTTATGATGGAATTAAAGCTAATTCCTATTATGTAACTGATTTCCAAAGTTGGGATGAAATGATGAATAAATTCTTTAATGATTTATTTAATTTAAAATTAAAAAATACGGATATTTATTTCCACAATTTATCTGGATTTGATGTAAATTTCTTATTGAAACCTTTATTAAATATGGATGGTGTTAAATCAGAAATTATGTTAAGAGAAGATAAATTCATTCAAATTAAAATTTCTTATGGAAAATCTAGTTTTAATATTAAAGATTCTTTATTATTATTACCAGGGTCCTTAAATAACTTAAGTAAATCATTTAAAATTGAAACACCAAAAGAAATATTTCCTAGAAAATTATTTGAAAAAGAAACATTTGAAGCTGATTTTATATCTGAAGCAGTTCCCGATTATAAATACTTTAATCAAGGGGAAGTTTCATTGGATGATTATAATAATTATTGTAAACAATTTGAAGGTAAATCTTGGTCTTTGAAAGAAGAAACATTGAAATATGTTGATATTGATTGTATAGCATTACATCAAATTTTAATTAAATTTGGAAATATTATATACGATAGATGGGGTATTGATATAAAACATACACCCACTTTACCTGCATTATGTTTTAAAATTTATAAAGCTAGATATATGAAAGAAGAAAATATTCCTATAATAACTGGTATTCCTTATAGAGATATTAAACAATCTTATACAGGAGGATCTACCGATATGTATATCCCGTATGGAGAAAATATTTGGTGTTATGATATAAATTCATTATATCCTACCGCCATGAAAAATTTCAAATATCCTGTTGGAAATTATATATCTTTTACAAATTTAAATAATTTAACCTTTTCTGAATTAGAAACTATTATAGGTAGAGAAATATTTGGATTTATTGAATGTAAAATAGATTGTCCAAATAGCATTAAACATCCTATATTACAAATAAGAAGAGAAGTTAGTAATAATTTAAGAACTTTCTCGCCAACTGGGACATTTACAGGTTGGTTCCATACTGAAGAAATATCCGAAGCTATGAAATTAGGTTACAAAGTTAATATAATATCTGGATATTTATTCGAAGAAGCAGATATTTTTAGCGATTATATCGATGATTTATATCAAATAAAAATGGATGCTGATAAAAATAAAGATCAAGTATGGAGATTAATTAGTAAAAATTTAATGAATAGTTTATATGGAAGATTCGGAATGGATCAATACTTAATTAATAATGTTGTAATTGATAAAGATGACGCCTTGTTAGAAAGCATTTCTGAAAAATCAGAAATTGATGATATAATCGAACTAGATAATAAATTATTAATCCAATATTTGCCTAAAGAATATAACACTAATTTAATCAAATTAGGAACAATTAACTACTTAAAGCTTTTTAAAGGATTGAAAAAACTGAATTTATAAGCTAAAAATTTTTAATAAAGGAGGGGTTATATAAAATAGGAGTAAAGGATATAAAATAGGAGTAAAGGATATAAAATAGGAGGAGGAGAAGGAGGAGGAGGAGATGAAATAGGTATATTAATTTTCAAAAAGGCTATATGTTAATTAATTCTTTATATAATAAAGGTAAGGTTTATTAACTAAATGTAACAAATAATAGTATATTTATTAATGTTAATAATATTAAGATTATAAAAATTATTATTATATCTTTAATTAAATAAAAAACTTTAAATTTTCTTCTTATTTCCAATAATTTATATATTCTCGGATATTTTTCTTTAGTATTAAATCTTTCAATTAAATAATCACTAAAAAATATACCAATTAAATCAATTAAAAATATAACAATAAGAATTACTGCACATATATGAGTAAATGCTAAGGTTTGAAAGAAGTTTAAATTATTAATATAGGTTATTATTGAATTAAATAAATCAAGATCAATTATATTACTTCTTAAAGTTTCATCTATTTGATTAACAACATCACTTAAATCTTTATTAATTTCTTTCATACTATTATTAACCACCATTACTATATTTTCTTCATTAGATTTATTTTCAATTAATTGATTCACTCTACTATTTAATGCTTCAATTTTTGTTTCATTATTTTCAAAACTTTTTCTAATTATATTTTCTAATTTAGAATTAGTTTCATTATCTTTAATTAAATTATTAACTCTTTCTATTAATTGAGAGTTTTTAATTCTTTCAATATCTAATTTATCTTTTAAGGCTTGATTTGTTATAAGATTATTTACTGTATTAAACATTCCTAATCCTACTCCTAAAAAAGATAAATTTTTTAATACTTTTTTAAATATTTGGTTTATATTTGGGTTCATATTTTTTTTTAATGTCTGTAATTATTCTGAGAATTCTCAGAGATACTTTTAAATATATAAAAGTAGATTAAATTAAATTTAATCTATAAAAATATTCCAGACAAAATAAAAGAAAATTAATGTTAAAATTAATACAATACCTACTTAAATTTATTGCAGCCATATTTTCTAAAATAGCTGCCCAACATACTTACACTAAATTATGGAAATATTTTATGAAATATAAAATACTTTTTATAATTTACAAACCTTTAAAATATTTATTTACTAATTTTATATATTTTATTAAATTAACCAGTGCTATATTGGCAATTTTTTCTTTATTCAATTTATCTATAATTTATTATGATTATGATATATTAAATGAAATTAATGATTTAGTTAATAAAGTCATCAGATATATAAGAATATTATGAAATAAATGGTTTTCTAATGAAGATATTGATGAAATTGAAGATCCTATAGATTTCTTTCAATATAAAAAAGAAGTTAAAGTAATAGATAAAGTTGTAAATCAAAACCCTAATAATTCTTATTGGATAATCCCTATAATGATAGTTATACCTATACTATATTACTATTTTAATCCCTAAACAAATATTAGTTAAATCATAGAGCCTATAATTAACCCTACAATATCTAAAATAGAAGAATATTTACCCAAAGGATATGCAACAGTTTTTATCTTAGGTACAATTATATATAAATTTATTACAGTTTCTATTAGTAATATAACAGGTTATGATTTAAATATCTTTACCGATGATAATCCTAAACCAGATAATAATAATATTAAATCAGGTATTATTGCTGAATATAAAAAAGATTTATTAATAATTAAAAATAAAAGAGATAATTATTCACCTATAGATGAATTAAAAATTAAATATACACTTTTGTTGCAACAGCTAACAAAAGAAAAATAATTTATAAAGATAAAAAATTAATTGGAACTGAATCCTTTAAATTAGATAATCATATAATATAATTATCTTATAAACCCCCCCCTTATAGTATTATTTAACTTAATGGAAGAATAACTGAATTCCTACTCAGTAAATACCAGTTCGACTCTGGTAATAATATAAATTTATATATACTAATTAAAAAAAAAAAAATGTAAAATAGTTTGAGGTGAAGGGAAATATAAAAGAGGTAAGATTAGTTTAATTGGTTAAAATGACGTCTTGTGGCGACGATGTTCAGAGTTCGAGTCTCCGATCCTACCCTTATAAATTACTTATTTTTAATATTTAATCTTATATAACAATGTAAAAGAAAAAGAAATATATTAAATATAAGATTAAATATTTTAATTGTATACTGAAAAAAGGAATTGAACCTTTGTTTTACCATCATGAAGGGTACGTTCTACCGTTAAACTACTTCAGTTAAAAAGTTAAAAAGTTAAAAAGTTAAATATAAAAAGAATATTTTAAGAATAGAATAATTTAGTAATAATGAGTTAGAATAAATATCTATAAGACAGTTTTTGTTAGTATAATTTTTTCTGATTGATCTAATGTATCATTTATTATTAATAATTGAGTAACTCAGGTAAAATAAAGGGTTTTCTATTTTAAAAATTAAATTAAGTTTTTAATAAATTAACAAACTTTAGTGTTAGATTTTATCTAAATTTTATAATTTAATTTAATATTTTCTCTAAGAATTCCACCAAATTACTTTGTATTTTGCACTAAAACTTTATTTTTATTAAAATTAATAATAATTAAAATTATTAATTTATACCTTGAACCTTCCTAAATTGATTTAGTGTTATTACTTAAAATTTTGTTAAGTAAGTTAATATAACACAATTAAATTTAATCCCAGTTTTAGACTTCTAACTCTCTTTTAAGTATATTATCATGTACTTAATAAATTTAATTTTATTTCGATTTTAGAGGAAAATCCCCTGGAGGGGATTAAATAATATTTAAGATTAATGTAATTCAATAGCATCTTTAATGTAAGAACATACTAATAAAACGAATACATAAGCTTGGATAAATGATACAGCTAATTCTAATCCTGTAATAGCTAAGAATAAAGCAAATGGTATTAAAGTTAATACAAATATTATTAATCCACCTGAGAACATTTTAAATAAGAATGTTGATAAGATTTTTAATAATGTATGACCAGCTACCATATTAGCAAATAATCTTATTCCTAATGAGAAAGCTCTAGCTAAATAACTAATTAATTCAATTAAAACTAATAAAGGAACTAAAGCTAAAGGTGTACCAGAAGGAATAAAGAATGAGAAGAAGTGTACTTTATGGATAGATAATCCTAAAATAGTTACACCTATTAATATAGTAAATGATAATCCTATTGAAATTATTATTGATGTTGTAATAGTAAATGTATAAGGTATATTACCAACTAAATTAGAACATAAAATAAATAAGAATAAAGAATAAATAAATGGTAAATAAGCTTCTCTACCAATTTGATCTCTTACTATAGTATTTATACTTGCAAATAAACTTTCTAATAAGATACTTTCTTTATTTGGTATTAATTTCATTTTTTTATTAAAGTTTAAATTAGTGTTGTCTTTCCCAATATTTTTATGTAAAAATAATATTAAAGATAATACTAAAACTGTAAATAAAGCTGAATTTGTAAGAGAAAAAGATGTATTAAAGAATAAAGGTGAATTATAACTAGCTAAACTAACTACTTCAAATTGTTCTAATGGAGAATTTACAAATAAATTATTTAAGATATTTAAGTTCATTATTTTTTATTTTTTTTTATTAATTGTGTGCTTAGTTTTAATAAATACTTAATCTATATGAAAAAATTAAAATTAAGATACCTATACTTTTATGATGTTTATGTAACATAAATAAGACAATTTTCTATTAAAATTTGTATAATAATAACTCCTATTACTACAATAACATAATAAATATTTCTATATTGACAAATAATATAAAATATTTTTATAAAATTTAAGAAATATTTTTCTTTTTTCTTATATAAGATATTTACCAAGATATTTATATATATCACATTAAATTATAATAAGTATTGTAATCAATTTGATGGACACTGTAGCTTTATCTAAATTAGAACAGCCATGCTATCCGTATTACAATTAAAATTAAATTTATGAGATTAACCGAATCGAACGGTTACCATTGCCACTCTGAAAAGCAATATTCTACCTTTACAATAAATCTCATTTATAAATTAGGAGGGGGGTTATAGGAATATAATTAATCCCAATTTTCTTTTTTTATTTCTGAAGTATTTATAGAATTTTTTTCATATTTACCTATTTTTTAAATGGATTTTCAATTATAGGTATTTCGTTTTTATTAGAAATAGTTTCAGGTAATTTGGATGTAGAAGCTTTAGGAGTTTCTAAATTGTCTTCTTTACCAAATAAAGATTCATATTCATTTCTTTCTTCGGCTGTTAAAACATAAACTGATGTTTAATTACTTATTTGACTTTTATTTAATAATTCTTGTAAATCTTTTTTATATTCTTAAATAATACCTGATTTAATATTATTACTAATAGAAACTGTAATAAATTTATATATAATTGTACCTGAGATAAAAACTGTTGCATATTCTTTAGGTAAATATTCTTCAACTTTTTCTATTACAGGATTAATTATTTCGGATATATTAATATTAGGTTGGTAATAATATAATACTGCTGTTCCAATAAACATTAAAGGAATTATCCAATATCCTTGATTAGGAGTTTATTCTACAACTTTTTGTATTACTTTAGCTTCTTTTTTATATTGAAAGAAATCTATAGGATCTTCATCGATATCTTTCTTCAATACTAAACCATTTATTTCATAATGTTTTTTTTTATATAATTAATAACTTTAATAACTTTATTAATTAAAGAAAAGACTGCTATTATCTCACTGGCTAATTCAATAAAATATCTAAAATTAGTAAATATCAATTTAAGGGTTTTATAATTTATAAAAAAGAATCTATACTTCATAGAATATTTAAAAATTTTATTGTATGTATGTTGAGCACCAATTTTATAAAATACGGATGCAAGGAACTTAAATGTAAATTGTATATATTTTAATATATTTTTCATGTTTATAATTTTTCTTGTAAAGATATGGTATTACCAATTTATACTATGGAATTACCAATTTATACCATGGAATTTACCACTATATTAATATGTTTCTTATAAATTCTTATATAAGAAATTTTAATTTTGATCATATTCAATGACCTCTTTTAATTTAAAAATAAAAATATTATTAAATTTTATAATACAATTATAAATTGGTAAATTCCATCGTCATTTAGATAATATTAATGAATACAAAAATTAATCAATTATACATTGATGGAATAGATTTAAAAAAAAATGAGTTTTAATTTCTTTATAGTTAATTTTATTATCTGTAATTAAAGATTTATTTTCAGATTTATTAATATCTAAATATCTGTATTTAATATAAATTGATATAGTTTCTTTAAATTCTTCATTATATTCATAAAAATGATTCAAATGTATTAAATAATAAAGAACTTTTTAGTCTTTCTAATTAATTTATTTTAAATAAATAAAAATGATCTATGATAAATTAACTAATATCTAATGATTCTCATCGGATTTGAACGGACATCTTACGATTGAAGGACCGGATATTTACCCTTTAAACTATAGTATAAAATTGAAGGAGGGGGTTTAATAAAAATTAAAAATCATTAAGATTGTACAGGTAACATATTAAATGCATGGTATGGTATTGGACTAGCTAATGCCCATTCTAATGTATTAGCTGATTCAGCTTCAGTATCGTATTGTGATAATGATGTAAAGTAAGCAGGGATAGCCCAAGGATTATTATTTACTTCTTTTCCATTAACGAAAATATCATATATAATATATCCAAATAATACAGTAGCTACTACAGAAATTAATGATCCATAACTAGAGATAGCATTCCATCCAGCAAAAGCATCAGGATAATCAGGTATTCTTCTAGGCATACCAGCAAGACCTAAGAAATGTTGAGGGAAGAAAGTTAAATTTACTCCAATAAATAGTGTCCAGAAGTGAACTTGACCTAAGAATTCATTATAAGTTCTACCAGTTATTTTTGGAGCCCAATAATAGAATCCAGCAAATAAAGCAAAAACAGCTCCCATTGATAATACATAATGGAAGTGAGCAACTACGTAATAAGTATCATGTAATGCAATATCTAAACTAGCATTTGATAACACTACTCCAGTTAATCCTCCTATTGTGAATAAAGCTAAGAATCCTAAAGTAAAGATTAAAGGTGTAGTAAATCTTAAACTACCACCATATAAAGTAGCTAACCAAGAGAAGATTTTAATACCTGTAGGAACGGCAATAATCATTGTAGCAGCAGTAAAGTAAGCTCTAGTATCAACATCTAACCCTACACTAAACATATGGTGAGACCAAACTAAGAAACCTAAAATACCAATAGAGAACATAGCATAAACCATACCTAAATAACCGAAAATTGGTTTACCTGAGAAAGTTGAAACAATATGACTAACAATACCAAATCCAGGAATTATTAAAATATAAACTTCAGGGTGACCAAAGAACCAGAAAAGATGTTGATACAATACTGGATCTCCACCTCCTGCTGGATCATAGAAACTAGTATTAAAGTTTCTATCTGTTAATAACATAGTTATAGCTCCTGCTAACACAGGTAATGATAATAATAATAAGATAGCTGTTACAAAAACAGCCCATACAAATAAAGGTAATTTATGTAAACTCATCCCATTAGTTCTCATATTTAATACTGTTGTTATGAAATTTATAGCACCTAATAATGAAGATACCCCAGCTAAGTGTAAACTAAAGATAGCTAAATCAACACTACCACCTGAATGTGATTGTATAGAAGATAATGGTGGATATACTGTCCATCCTGTTCCTGCTCCTTGTTCAACTAATGAACTTAATAATAATAAAATTAATGAAGGAGGTAATAACCAGAAACTAATGTTATTTAATCTAGGGAAAGCCATATCTGGAGCTCCACATTGAACAGGTAATAAGTAATTACCAAATCCACCTACTAGGCCAGGCATAACCATGAAGAAAATCATTATGAAAGCATGAGCACTAATAATTACGTTAAATAATTGATGGTCTCCTGATAATATTTGTACTCCTGGAGACATTAATTCCATTCTAATAAGAACTGAAAATGCTGTCCCTATCATACCAGCAAATATTGAGAAAATTAAGTAAAGTGTTCCAATTTCTTTAGCATTTGTAGATAATAGCCAATTCAAAATTTAAATTTTACCAATTTAAGTTTTTAATAATAAAAACAAACTAATTAAGCCCTTTTTTTTTTTTCTAAAAATAGAATATATATAAATTTATATATATATAATTGTATTAATTTTATATTTATATATTTCAATTTATGAAATATATTTTCTTTATATTCTTTTATATATTAAATCGGAATA
>JBBPNF010000026.1:0-36800 GCA_038090755.1 Leccinum truebloodii | reverse complement strand
GTCCCACAATGGTTGTGGGACTCCCTGAGGGACTCCCACTTGTTTGGTGGCTGCTGACATAATGCATCCAAACATCCTAAAAATGGTTTTGGCAAAAATTGTATAGAGTCCCTGGGACACCCCATATAAAAAGTGGCTATTAGCCTCTATTTTGTGCAGAAAAATAGAGGCTAATAGCCACCTGGCGCAGGTCGCCTGAAGTGCGGCAAAAGACCTTGTTGACTGTAGCACGTTCGAGGAACTGGGATTCGGTTTCAAAGCCGAGGAATCTATATACTTTCCTATCGCGAGTGGGATATACTTTAGTGTGATGAGGAGGTTTGGTTTTTGAAGGAGAGTGGTCGAGTTTGTGGAAATGGGAATCGTGTCGTTTGAGATCGGTGACATGTAGGTGATATAGATCCACAGATTGGTCTATGGACTCTGGGATGGTAAGAGTTTGTCTTTCCCAGTCGATGATTGGGTTTGCTCCTTGGAGCCAAGGGAGTCCTAGGATTACATTTTCATTTCCGCAATCATCCATGATGTGGAAGACGACTTTCTGAGTGATTTTTCTGATGTCTAGGAATAGGGTGGTGGAAAAGAGGATGTCACCTTTCCGGTTAGTGGATTGGTCGACATTTCGGACTCGGATAGGGGTGGGGAGGTGGTCTCGAGGGAGGTTGTTCCTTCGGACAAAAGCCCAGTTGATGCAGGAGATTTCTGCACCTCTGTCAATGAGAGCAGAAGTTTCGACGACTTTTAAGGAGTGCGAGGGCGTTACTAGAGAAACGGGGATCTTCATTGCTTGAGAGGAAGAAGATACTAGTAAGGTGCACATGTAGCGATAGGAGAGCCTTGCGTTGAACGAGGTCTCCTTTTCAAAAATCCAGAGTGAGGTCGACCCTTCCTACAACCTTTGCTTCGTCATCGTCATCTTCTTCATCATCCACGACATCTTCTAAGTCCGGCAAGTCTTCTTCGGCTTTAGCAACTTTCTTAGTCATCCTTTTGAAGGAGGGGGCATTACTGGAGAACGTGGAGCAGGAAGTGGCGTTATGACCTGATTTCCTGCAGCGGAGACAAAGTCCTTCTTTGAAGCATCGTTCTCTTTCCGAGGGAGTGAGCTTTGGGATAGTTGTACGGACAGCGTTGACATCCATGGCATTAGGGTCTCGTTCTCTAGTGTTGTTGGTTGAGGTAGAGGTGAAGGGATTGGCGAAGGATCTTCCTTTGTGTTGCTGGGAAGTGAGGAAAGCACGACGTTGTTGATCGTCGATTCTTTGGGTGTGAGAGTACCACTTGGCGATGGTAGTGGGGACTTCTTCCATGAGGTAGATTTTTCCTGACAATGAAGGGGGAATACCCAAGGAAAAGTAGTGACAGAGGGTCGATTCCTCGGAAACTTTGGAGACGGCAACATTGCTCTGGAATTGAGCGATATAGGAGGCGAGGGACATGGAGTATTTGCCAGGGGATTTCTCGATCATTCTCTGGGTAGTAAGCCAAGCGAGGGCGTTAGCTGCAGAATTGGAATATTCGAAGGTTGCCTTGAACTCTTTGACGAATTCTGCCCAGGTGGCAGATCTGGGCCATCCTTCTTCATTTCTTCATCCTATTGCTGATCCAGATAATGACAAGCACAGAAGGTAACTTAGAAGTAGTGCAAAGTGCTACAAAGTCTACAATCAAGTTAAAAAAATGAAAGCAGTGCGAAATCACCAAAAGTAACACCTGGAGGGGTAATCAACAAAGAGATTTTTGATGACACCGATCATTGAGTCAGTACTGGTGTTGGCATTGGACATGGTAATCATCTGGTCAGACAGGACCAGCAGCCCAAGAGATTCCCAAACACAAGCTGGCATCACCATAATCTTGGACTGGAGTTCAAGACTGTGTTGAGGAGCCAACTGTTTGCGATGACCGTGGCTTTGAGACCAAAGGGGATGCTGGAATCAGAAGTGGCAGTTATGCCAAAATTGCATCAGTATGTGCATTCATAGGACCTAATGTGCTCGCCTAACATGCCAGAACACCATTTTGATACATACATAGCCTTGCTGAAATACATGAATTCAGTTATGTACATGTAGCTAATTGGCTGATTGACAATATGCCGAGATTCAGCTGTTGGCTGATCAGTCAATTGAGGAATGTCACATCCACAGCCCATTGGCCAGTCAGCAAACATGCCAAGTTTTTGTCTTGGCCAAGTCAATTGCAGAATACAGTCATACCTAGCCAATTGGCCGATCAGCAACATGCCAAATTTCAGTTGTTGGCTGATTGGTCAAATGTGAAATGTAGGCATCCACAGCCAATTGGCCAGTTGGCAAACATGCTGAGTTTTTCATTTCGGCCAATCAGTCAACTACAGAATGCAATTATGCCTAGCTAATTGGTTGATTGGCAACATGCCGAATTTCAGTTGTTGGCCGATCTTTCAACAGTAAAATGTAGGCATCAGTGAACATTGGCCAGTCAGCAAAATGCTGAGTTCCATTTGTATTGGCCACTTTGTTGTTTGCTGAGATTTTCAGTTCATCAGCCAACATCAGCTGGCCAGTCAGTTGCGGCAATTTGGCATATTGGCTAGCCGGTCATTTGCCGAAAATTCTACTGAATGAGGTCTTCTCGTCACCATGATCCCCATGAACATATGAAGGAGTACCATAAATTTCAATAGCAGCGAGGAAAAGATTGAGTACTGTGTGTGCACAGTTGTCTATGTTTGCTTGTAGGCCAACCACCTAATGACATGAACAGAAAATATACACAAAATTTTATTAGATTTGCTCACCGTTCTAGCAAAATCCATCAATCATACTGTGAATGATAATGCCCCATTGAATCAACTTGTGATGGCCATCAATATGCCACACATAGTTTGACCAGGGGGCTTCATATACCCGCCGTTTGATCATGGCTTGGTAGCGAACAAGCCAGCCAAGTGGATTGATGTGTTGCATAGCCTGACGATCAAATGCAAGCTCACTGTACATCAGCTGATATTGTAGTTTTTGAGAAAATTAGATGGGTCCCATTGATGAACTCTATGGCAACATGGAATCCATTTTGGAAGAAGCCCCTATCTGTGGCATTAATTATCAGACTTTGGAATAATACTTGGCTGACTTTGAAATCATAGGAGTGTTGATAAAACAGGAGCCGACTGCTTTAAAAATAATTACATCAGCACATGAAAGTGCTTGTCATTTGCACAGCCATTCTTTTCAACCAATCAAAAGCTTCACATTGCCGGGATTTTGCGACCATTTTGATCATATCTCATTCACATCAGATTAGAATGATTAGATTGTTGCACTATTAGGATGACAAAGACAGGGGCTACAACTTTTCTGGTGATACCAAAAAGGAATAATGAATTGCCTTTTTGGGAAGGAATTTTCGCAGCTTTGGATCCAGCCCCTTTTTTGATAGGGGCAGTGGCTAGGCACAAAATTCCGCTTCAGTGATTACATAAGCAGCCAGAAGTGCACGAAATGCAGCCACTACTCCTACCACATATCCATTTTGGGAATCTCCTCCATCAGATGTTTTCCCCTTCATTCCCTTGCTTTCCCCCTTGCTCAATATATTGTTTGTGTGTACCTACATAGTATATTCATCATAATAAACCATTTCCACAACTTAAATGAGGATCTTCATTGTTCCAGGAGGTGCACGAAAAATAGGGGTAAAATAGAAAACATGTTTGCTTTTGTTGTCCTTTCAACATATCAAAGGTACATCTCATATCCTTCTTACATCTAATATCCTGAGTTTTATCACTTCAGGTGAGTTACTGAGCTCTCTGGTAGATCTTAAATCACCATTTTCAATATTTTCAAAATCATCTATTATATATATCATCAGGGCAACTGAATGGAAATATCAGGTATATGTATGTACAATCCTAGAATGAATTTGGAGACATTCCAACCAAAGATGAAGCCAAGAGCAATGAAATAACCTTCCTAGAAGTGTGGGAATTAAATCAAAAACATTGCAGACTTTGAAAAGATGTCACTGGTGGCACTGATGGCTCGAAAATACCTGGGACACTACTTCTTTACATGTATTATCCTGAGTTTCATCACTTCACCTCATTTTCGTGAGATTTGACATTGAATTCCTATGAAGCAATTACTAGTGATTGGAGTGCATGAACTGGAAAAAAGTTTTCTCATTGTCCAGATGTAGAGAGTGCAAGATTCTCAAGCAAGCACAGCAAATATTCACCAATGCCACTTACACACATTGTGGTCCAATCAGTATCTCCCACCTCATGATGGAGTGCCTCGAGTAATGGCACTAATATGAAGTGGGTCACTGTTTTCCTGTTGTATGCATGCTGATATCAAGGTATCTGACCATCGTTTGACCTTTTTATTTGGTGGGTGAGTCACATTTAATTGCTTTAAAGTAACCATAAACTGTTATCTGATATTACAAGTAGCTATGCTGGAAAGGAACACCGTCAAGACTTTCTAGTTGCTGTCCTCAAGTTATCAGCTTTCTTTGAGATCTCCTATAGTTATCAGTATGCCATATCTGAAGTTTGAACTCACATGTTCATCCCTGCTCAAGACCTTTCTTAAACTGCAGCTTGATTGTCTGTATTCTGTGGACCATTGGGTTGAGCCAGCCTTCCGAGATATGATGGCTTGACCACTGTCGTCCATCTCTTGCACCAAGGCTCACCACATGGGATTTGATTACTTCTACATTCTCAGTCACACTAAGGCAGCGTTGGAAGAGAATTACTGTGCCATTGCATACACTGAGCCTGATCTCAGTGACAGCCAAATGCATGTGAAAATCTGTTACAGTGTACTGCAGTATGGAAGGATGAATGGTAGAATGGAATCAGGTGGCAGCTGCTACACCCCAAGACTCCATGTCGTAGAGATGAGCTTTTGGAGTTGTTAGACAAAACGGACATTCCAGGCCTTTGTAACTTATGCAAGGATACCACACTTCGTCATGTGAAGGACTTGGATGTGCTTAAGACTGACATGGTATTGCAGGATATTGCTGTCTTAGAGGTGATGGAGATTCAGACAAATAAGTATATCTGGAGATATATAGGTACTCCCACTTTGTTGCAGTCTCAGGAGGGAGACAGAGATCTGAATTAGCATATTGTACTGGTCGCATACTTAGACTATAGGTACTTCAAAGCTTCGTTGTTAGGTACTATTCCAATATACTATTCATGAGTTCACCCATAGTCACATCTTTGTATGGAAACTTACAAAGTTGTGCTCCCACTCGAGAAAGTTGTGCATCCGTCCGGGAAAGTTGCATGCCAAATGAAAGTGCATTTGGACCCTCATACTCAAGTGCTAGGATGATTGCAAGCATTTCTTTATCAGCAATGAGATAGTTGCACTGTTTAGGAGTCATGAAATATGATATAAATACAACAGAATGCCATTTGTTGTCTTTCAAGGATGAGAGCACTGCTCCTGTTGTGAAGTTTGATGTGTCGCATTCAACACGATAAGGGGTTGTGTCATCTGGGTATGTCAATAATACCAGCACAGTGGTGAATCTATTTTTGAGTGTGTCAAATACTTCATGTTGAGCCTTTTCCCATTTTCAGAGTTGATCTGTCTTTGTTAAGTTATGTAAGGGTCTTGCTTCTAGAGTGTAATTGGTAATGAAGCAGCAATAGAAGTTGGCTAGACTCAAGAAGCTTCTCATGTCATGGCTTTTATGTTTATGGAGACTGGTTAATTAGCAGTACCCTTGAGTTTTTTAATGTTTATTGAGATTCCATCGCAATGTCCATGCCTAGCATGTCGACTTTTTGTACTCCAAAGAAGCACTTGTCTGGTTTCATGAATAGATTGTTTTTTCTAAGCCTCACCTTTGCCTTATTGAGGAACTTGATCCAGTACGGTGGATAGAATAAAATGTTGTTGGAGTCAGCATCTTTGCTAACTTTCGGGTTCTTAGAGTACCTTCCTTGGCCAGGTGGATGAGTTTCAAGGTGGCTCAGTATCCGAAGAATCACTTCTGGTTCCTGAATTTGTGTGTTGCTTCCTTGGCTGATGCTGAGCAGGCATGGTGGAATTATTGTTGGTACTAGCAACCTCCTGGAGGAAGTGGATAGATGGGGACTTGTGATGAGAGTTTTTGGTGTAATGCATCTGCATAGTCAGCCCTTGGGGCTGAAGGCAAACTTCAGTTTTGGTGTAAGTATATTGTGATTTGTTAGAAACCACTTCCTCGCCGCAGTGAGCTACCTGATGACCCTGGACCTCCTCATTTCCAGCTACCAACAGCTGCCGAGAGAATGAATGTGAACATGGTGGTGATGGCACTGGGATCTGCTGATGTGATGCAACTTAAACATACTAATTTATTTATGAGACAATGTGAGTTACCTGAGCAGCATTGTGTGAACGTGCACATTGATGATCAGCCAATGTTGTAAAGGTAGGTTCTTGGTGGAAGGCCATTTCTTGACCACTGTGAACATGCAGCTGGAGCCTTATAGGGGATTCATACATTCATACTGTCCATGATCAACTCACTCACTATTCTATTTGATACAGTCCTGCCATCTACCATCTCTCAAACCCACCATCCATACAAGAAAGCTTTGTATCACTTAGTGTTTTAAAGTCCAGTCCAGTCTGGTCTTTTGCCTTATTTGGAAAAAACCGAACCGCAACTGGTTGTGGGAATTTCCTAATATGAAAAAAACCAGACCAGGACCGCAAAAAACCGACGAAAACGGTCTTTGTAGTCTTCTTGTTGGTGCTAGGACCAGTTTGAACCAGTCTTCATATAACCAGTCTGGAAGAATACATTCCCAGCTTTCTACTGATATTTTTCTTTATGTAAATTGGTCCAGAGGTTGTGGAGATATGACCATTTTAATATGTAGTACTATATTCAAAGTATCTACTAAGTCGAACCAGTCTGTAGCTTGTTTCTGTGTGATCGACAATCTTAGCGGTAGCTGTACTGGATGTAGTGGTGTCACGTGGCTTTCATTTGAGCCATGAGTTACGTAATTTGGTGCACAAACGAATGAGATATGCCCATTTCCGAGTTACATGTCAAGTGAAGGTAGATAAATTGCTACAAATCCCAAATAAATTCCTAAAATAGTGCAAATATTTGGGGATGTGGGGGCATATGTGGCCCTCAGGGGCACCATTACCGTTCTTTAAAAGACCGGTCTGGACCAGTTTCATAGCAGTTTTTTAAATTTCCGAAATAAAAAGACCAGAACCAGGACCATAAAAAACCGGGGTTAGGACTGGTCCACTATTTCCAGTCTTTTTCTGCAGGGGTCTGGTCCAGTTGTGGTTTTTGTTCGGTCCTAGGACTGGACCTTCGAATACTAGTACCACTTGATCTGGTCAATCCTGCTCAACCCCCAACCTACCACTGTCCTTTGAACAACTGGTCACCCAATCTTTCAATGCTGTCACCTATGCTGTTAGTGAACAGTGCCACTGGAGGGCAGATTGGAGTCACCAAAGCATGCCAGGGACCTCAGGATATATCCAAAGGCCGTCCTGGTCGATAACTTGGCTCTGGCTATTGATGAAATTAACTGGAGGAGTCCTAGGGTACTCAGTGAATACACAAAAGAATCATTCCAGCCCACAAAGCGCCTCAGGAAGATGATGGACTTGAAAGTGTATCTCACATTTGTCGAGAAATCCTACCAGTGGAGGCAATTTGTCCTAGGGTTGTTGATTTGCAGCAGCACTAAATTCCGCCTTTACTTTGTGATCAATCTGGTGGTGCTAGCTCCCCTCCTTTCGACATCCACACCCATCCTGATTGTCTGATCTACATCCTTTATGCTGTGATGTTTGGCTGTTGCAGGTGCATTGAGTTTGATGTCAGTATGATGATCAAATCCATACCAGCAAGAATCTGTGACTTGCTCGCGTTTTTGTCAAGATCCAGAAACTCAATTGGTTATCACACCCCTTGCTTGGAATCCCTCTCACCATCTCTCTGCACTACAAGAAATATCTCTAGAGCTCCTGCAATAAAGACAATATGAGTCAGCGACAATTTGTATCAAATCATCGATATGTTGTTCTCACCCTGGCACTGTTTGCTACCTCACCCAAAGAGATAATGTCCAGTACATCATCAAAGATCACTGGGTATGCCTATTGCCCTGCCAAGAACTTCTCAACAAGGTCAAAGTGATAGAACGATCATTTATCATTGACAGTGACATTAGTGACTATTGGTTTTATAGCTTCTGGTAACTGATGTAGTGAGTATTCTTGATTTATGTAGAAGTTCATAGATGTGTGGTGCACACTGCTTGCAGGTGTGGTAGGAAGCGAGTCAAGCCCCCAGGTGGTGTATGTTTCTCAGATATACTAACTATCTTTGATGAATTTCTTTTTATAATGCCTGTCGAAAAACCTGTGGAACTTGCAAAGACAATTCAAGGCTTTCAAGACAATAATATTACATGAAATTTATTTCATCTATCATGTTACCCACCAATCCTGACTTGAATCCCACTCTTGACTTGAACTCCACCCCCGTGGAGCCTAGCCACTATACCACCTCTGACCGGTGGGGTCCCACCTCCAACTGGGACCCCACTGACCCCACTTCCAAGACTCCGACTCGGGCTCCACTCTTGAGTCTGATTCTGACTCAGAGGGCAGCCTAGTAATGGCTCCTAAGATGCAGATCATGCTATCTGGGGTGGTACAAAGTGGAGTTGGAAAATGGATTCCAACTTGTCCCTTTACATTCTACCAATACTTCTTCACAAGGAATGGCTCATGCAACAGGCAACAGGTTCCATTGCATGCAAGAACTGACCCACATCACGACAGCTTCACAATGGGTCAGCTGAATAGGCCTCCCACGGCAAGGGATGTTTGCCGGGCTAGATGAGGCAATCAGCCTTGAATGCATCAGCTGACATTTCCAGAACCACTTCTCCTTTCAGAAGAGACGCAGCCATAGCTGTAGATTTTGCCCAAATGTTTGTGGATATTGCCACAGAGCCAATTTTCAAAAAAACTGTGATATTACCACAGCCACTGGACCTGTGTCTGCAATTGTCCACATACAAATATTACATCAGCTGTGAGCATAATATAGGTTGTTATTTGCATATAAGTCAAACCCTAATAGTGGGTTATTTGTAATGGATCGCTTCAAGCATGATTACATAAGCAGCTGTAGCCCCTTTTTGTGCCTAGGAACCAGCAATTGCTATTGGCCAATATTGACCAATCAGAATGCTCATATCGCCAGGGTTTTGTGACCATTTTGATCATATCTCATCCAGATCTGATCTGATTGATTAGATTCTTGGACCATTGTGATCAGAACAGGGGCTATGACTTTTCTGGTGACACCAAAAAAGCATAATGAGTTTCCTTTTTGGGAATATTTTTTCGCAGATTTGAATGCTGCCCCTTTCTTGATAGGGGCATGATCCTATTTGTTCTGACAAATTATGTAAGCAAGAAGCGCAACAAATGCAGCCACTACTCCTACAATATTTATATTTTGGGAATCTCACTCATTAAATGTTTTTCCCTCATTCCCCTGCTTTCCCCTGGTCTTATACATTGTTTGAGTGTATGGACATAGTGTATATGCTATAATAACCATTCACATGACTCAAATGAGGTTTTACATGGTGGTAACAAGATGAACAAAAACATAGGGGGAAAAATAGAAAACATATTCGCATTTTTTACCTTTTCAACATAGGAACTTGAAAAGTGCATCCCCACATCCCCTTCACATATATCTACAACATATCAGAAGGACCTTGGACTGGGATAAAAGCCTGTGATGTCATGAGATATTCTCCTCCTGACCCTTGTTTGCTCAATACAGTCATACAGGGGATGCTGATGCCTCTAAAATATGGATGACATTTTTCTACATGTATTACACTGACTGAGATCACTTTATTCTATCTACTAGACTCTCTCTGATGGGTCCCAAATCATCATTTTCGAGATTTTCATCTTTTGGGAAATAGAAAATAATATATTGTGTATGTCATCAGGGCAAATTGACGGCAACAGTCCTCTCACCGGTTTCAAGACATTCCATCAAGAAATGAAGCCAGGAGGAGTAACAAAAGCCTCCTAGAAGCATGGAAAATCCATCAAAAACATCGAAACATTGAAATGACACATTGAGTGACACTGATGGCTTGCAAAAACATGGAACATCATCTGACATGCATTATTCTTAGTTATATCACATCACCTCACATAATTGACTTGGCTCTCATCAGGGTCTCAATTCACCATTTTCGAGATTTTTCTGTATTTGGAAGATAGAAAGTAGAACATCATTGTACATATGGTCAGGGCAACTGAATGGGCTTCTGGTATACATCACCTTGCTTGACAAGGTTTCTCTCGGGTGTGAAATTCATGAGAAAGTGAACCCCTGTCTTATTGAAATTGCCGCTTGTTTTGTTGTGTTGTTGTGTGAAACTTTGCGTATCGTGCTCGCAGCATGCACCAAGTATTGATCAGGACCGAAGCACCAACCAGAACTACTATCCAATGATTTACACAGTCTTTAGTGTATGCATTTCAATGTATGCATTTCAATTTTCTGCAATAATAATCAATGTTGGTTCAACATATTTACTCTGTTTCTTCCTAGCATTGATCTACACAAAACTAGAACTATGGATTTCTTGTGTCCTGTCTCATTTGTCTCCACCATTCGAGTGTTTTCTTGTTCAGCTCCTCCAGCCGATCGTTCTCTGTGAGCAACTCTGGTTGATGTACCTTATGAAAAAGTTTATCTTCAAAGTCACATAGCAGTCAGATTATTGACCTGAACTGCGTGATAATGCCACGTAAAGATTAAATAAAGTCAAGGCCCTTGTAGGAGGTGTGGCAATGTCCACAATGACAGAAGGAATGGTTTGACCTTGTGCATGGTAATCCGTAAATTCATAAGCTGCAATCATGGGAAACTGGCGTCGGCAGACCTTTTGCCCTCTTGAGTGTTGCAGTTGATGCGAAAAGTTCTTGCCATAGGTTCCACAGGTATGACTGACTCTTCCAAATCCTTCAGCTGTGTTGCCCTGGTACAGTTGAGTTTCACCAAGATGCACAATGGGAGATGCTTTAGTGTGATGACTTGGATAGGTTCAACAACTGTAATGGCTGGTTCCTCGGGGCTGAGCAAGATGTTGACCACTATGCCACATGCACCATTGGTAATGTTGAGGTCTGTTTCCATGTTCTGCATGACCATGACTTTCATCCCAATGCTGACCTCCACCATTGCAGGAAGATCTTTACGTCGTTTCTTGCCTGACTTGCTCACTGTTCCTTGTGTAGCAACAACATAGCGCTCAGCAAGATTTTTCCATCCCACCTTCACCATGGATTATCATGTGGAGTGGCGGGATTTTTTCGCCAGTAAGAGTTTGATTGAGATGCCATGTGATGATATCATATGCCCGGAATTGGTCATAATGCAGCATAAATGGATCGACTGCGGTCAAGGAGGCTTCAGAAGTCTCGGACAAGTTCAAGTATGATACACTTGGCCCCGAGTCTGAGTTGGCAATGCAGGACATGCTCATGGCAAGGACAGCCAGGATGTCTCGGTACACGAGAAAGATCAGACAGTTCGTCATTATCGTTTTGGTGACTCCGAGTAGTGTTGGAAGTCTTGTATCTTGTATCACTGCTGATCTTGCTCTCGTAGGAATCGATGAAAAAATTGATGATATTGTAATGATGAAGGGCATCTCCACGTAGTCTGTAGTCCATCACTTGACATTTAGTTGCTACTTTGCCATGACCATCACGATCCAGAGTTACAGTATTTGGCGATTTATTTTATGACAGAGAGGTTGGTTGTAAATTCTTACCTCGTTACTGTGGCCATCTTTGTTTGTATCTGATTGTCTGCCTAAGCCTGATAAGCGCAGAAAGCGTTGTTGGGATGGGATAACCACTAAAGGGGACTTGTAGGTCACACTGGAGTCCACTGTGAGTAACCAAGAATGATATTGAGTGAATAACAATGAGCTACTGACCTGGAGTCCACTGTGAGTAACCAAGGGAAACAGAACAGAGGACTCCGAGGCTTAAGTCTAGTGGCTGTAAATACTGGCAAACAACTAGCAGCCACATTCAGCCACAACTGTGGGAATAATCATCACAACTCGAAGAAAAGAAGGTAGAGGTGTGTAGAGCGACCACAAAGGTCTAGCACCTCGAGGAGAAAATGTTGATAGGGTTATCGACCATGGGGAATCCAATGGTGATGCTTAGAAGTAGCGCAGAGCGCTACAAAGTCTACAATGAGATAAAAAGATGAAAAGAGTGCTAACCACTAAAGGGGACTTGTAGGTCACACTGGAGTCCACTGTGAGTAACCAAGAATGATATTGAGTGAATAACAATGAGCTACTGACCTGGAGTCCCAGAGGACTCCAAGGCTGATGTCGAGTGGCTGTAAATACTGGCAAACAACTAGCAGCCACATTCAGCCACAACTGTGGGAATAATCATCACAACTCGAAGAAAAGAAGGTAGAGGTGTGTAGAGCGACCACAAAGGTCTAGACTAGAACCTCGAGGAGAAAATGTTGATACGGTTATCGACCATGGGGAATCCAATGGTGATGGTTAGAAGTTGCGCAGAGCGCTACAAAGTCTACAATGAGATAAAAAGCTGAAAAGAGTGCGAAATCACCAAAAGTAACAAATTCTTGGGAGTAGAAAACCAAGAACGCTCACATCCAAGGGTGAGCTTGTCCTCATTCCGTCTGCGTGTGACACACACACTGATCCTTATGTAGCAATTGTGCCAACATAAGCATAAGACACTGTTCATACCATCATTGGAGGCATCAAACTCGTGATGTTACTTTCTGCACCTACCGGTGGAACTGCCTCTTCTGATAATCAGTGGCTGGATGATGGTCCAGGATGATCATTGCGAAGCGTTAGCGGTTTGGAGACGCATGAGCACATTCAAGGTGCTGCGAGTTTTATCGTTTTTGAGCTGGGGGTGGACAAAGCATCGCAAACTGGTTGCACTATCCATTTTCTTTCAGTCATTGACACGGATGGAACCTGTGCATCGAGTGAACCTCTGCCTCAATGGAACTCGCACCTCGATCAGTACCATCAGCTCCTACGGAAGTAGTCTTCAGGTTCTTTCTATCGAATCTCCACTACTCTTCACACCCTCAGCCGTATCTTTCACAATGACTGCGTTGCCACAACACTCCTCTGCAGCAGCTCACACTGGTTAATTACAAGATCTGTGGGTCCATTCTGCATCACAAATGGGATGAAGCTGCGCTCACGACCCCGCAGTTTCCTTTCATTGCTGGGACCAGCAGACATGATAATTGTTATGTTATGCGGTGATTCCAAAAAATTGTCGAAACTTGCAGTCAGACTGGACGGTATGAGCAACACACAACCTTTGTTCAATGTGCTCATGAACTGTGCAGAGAACTTACAAGCTAAAGATCATCATTTGGTGTGTCTCTGATTTCTCGAGGAATGTCAGGTAATTCTTGACCTGTTTTGTATTACAATGAATAGATGTTTCTTGAAGATTTCACCTTTGTCTATGATGAGCATATGATCCAAAAGGGGTATAGTGGCCTACTATGCATACCCTTGACATACCCTCAGCTCAGGGTGAGGGTCCTGAGCTGAGGGTAACTTACGGGTACCCAAGATTGCTCTCCGAGTGTATTACCAGCATGTTGCATGAGTCTGGCCTGCCTACTTCGTTCTGGGGCGAAGCTTTGGCTGCCCTTATCCATGTTTGGAACAGATGTGCTACTGCTGCGCTGGACGATGCTACGCCTTAGGAGCTGTGCCACAGCATGGCCGCAAGCCTGACGTCTCTCGATGATCTTCGAGTTTCGGGTTGTACTGCTTATGTTCATCTCCAGAAGGACCAGCGCTTGCCTTTAGGTTCTCATTATGACAAGTGCATCTTTATAGGGTATCCTGAGGGTTATAAGGCCCTGGAAGTTCTATAATCTCTCGACCAAGCGTACCATCATCTCAGAGCGCGCCGATTTCGATGAGCGCCATTTCCTACCTCGTCCCTCTCTACTCCATCATCGGATGCTGTGGTGTCCCTGGTTCTGTCACTAGGGGGGCAGTCAATTGTTCCTCAGCTCCCAGCTCCAGCTCTACCTCAGCCAGTAACTCCACCTCCACCTCCTACAGCACCACTTCTTGATCCAGCTCCGCCTCCTGTTGCTCCTAGTGGGTTTCCAGATGGATCTCCAATCAGTATTGGTGCCAGACTGCCTGCTCCACAAAGCAACCCACCTGGTCAATGGTGGAAGCTTGGTTCTGTGCTTGGATGTGATCAAGCAAATAAACAGAACAGAGAACTCCGAGGGTTATGACGAGGTAATCCCATCAGACATGCTGCTAAACAGCTGCTAAGAAACGAGCAGGAGGGTTTTGTGACATCTGATAGGGATTTGAATGCCAAGTAGGTCAGCTCTCCCTTGATGATATGCTGGAAGGTCTGTAGATACGACTCTCCTGTTTAAGAATGGTTTCACACCCACCTGAACATAGGCCTGCACTTGGCGAGCACTGGATCTGGGCATATTGGTTCTGAGATCCATCATGCACCTTCTATGCGGTCCTTCAGCCCATCAGGAATGACCAGATATGGGAGGACTTCTTGAAGGCACGGGGGTCCAACTTGAGCAAACTTTTCTGCAGTATCTCTCGATTTCCGAGGGAGTCAAGGTAGATCGCTTGGCAGGCAAGCAAAGGGAGCAGAGTGGTGACCCCCGTAGCATACATCATCATGTGGCCACAATCTGCCCATTCCTTCCAGGAAGGAATATTAGTGGATAATTCTGAACAGAAATACAATTAACTCACAAACTCTAGATTGAACTTTTCAAACTATTTTGCTGGCCATTTTGCAGGATCCAACAATATCAGGTGTCGAGCAGCTGGCTTGTTTGATCAGTGCACATTCCTATGGCTCGACCTCTCATCAAGTCATTGTGGAGATCTGTAGTGATGTTGGCACATGTGGACCTGCAACTCCAAAGCTCTGTATTCTTGCATTCAACTCCCATAATCTTAGTGCCTAATCACACTTTGTGATGAACCAACTGATGCGATTTGCGAAAACATGTGAGTGTGAGAGTGTTAGCCCCCCAATTACTTACATTTCCTTTTGTGCAGTGGATGTCTATATCATAGATGACTTCAATGAACAAGATATGCCATCCACCCACAGCAGTGCCAGCAATGGTAAAAAGTGGAAGTGTTCCAAGAACAAGATCACTGACTCAGGCAGTCAGTGGAACAAGAGTTGTATGTTGGAGAAGTTAGCTCTCTTGGGGAGCGTAGTCGACAGCCGCGAGCAACTCTGGCTGTTGGGCATGATTCCGCCTCCACCACCTTTGCTTGCAAGGGCGGACAAACCCGCCATGCATGGCATCAATGTTAAAGCTCAAACCATGCACTCAAGAAACATCAACAACTCCATGCCCATCCAGCATTGAAGATTCCGACAAGTGACTGCGTAAATTAGGTATTTGGCCGCCACCGGAAGGCAAAAAGGACGTTCACAATAAATTGGCCCCTTCAGTTGACAGAAAACTGCAGAGCTTCACATGGGGATGCTGAGGAGGGTAAAGGATATGGACATCGCGACACCATCACATAGCCTCAGGAGGTCGAGCAGGGTGCCTGTAAGTCTTCTTCACTCTCTCATCATATTGCTGATGAGCATAGAAAATGAAGACAAGAATCAGCAGACTACCCAACATAAAACTGAAGGTTGAGTATTCTCATGAGATGTGTGAGTTGCGGGATAGCGATGCCCATGTCAAGATGCGCCTCAAACTCGACTCTCAATTGGAAGCACTAGCTAAGATTTATTTCACCTACTATCTTACATTGTTTCGATTTGGTCTGCCATCTTAGACTAGTATTGCCGCGGCTTCGGCTCGAGCCGGCCTGGAGTGAGCAGCAACTGACGGTCGCTTAGACAGAACTATGTATACTTGGCTAATGTTAATTACAACTGTACAGAGTCTGATTGCAGGTGACATGTGGCATGTATTTTGGCCTGTGGGCAATGGACATGTAGCATGCCACATGCTCATGTTACCCTCCATGCGGAGTGCCGCTTTGTGGCATTGATAATCACTGGTGAGTCTTCAACTGTTCAGTTCCCCTTCATTGTGTTACTCCTCGTTCGTTCTCCATGCCCCCCCGTGGATCTCGCAGTAGAGGCAATCATGCCACATCCAAAGTTTCAGGCACCTAATGCAACAAAGACGACTTGTCGTGGTCGTAGCGCTCATCTCCCCTCTGTCACTGTCAACCCTCTACTCCTACTCGTGCTTTGGGCTGAATTACAAGACAGCGATATTCCTCGATGCACAAAGATCCGTTCGGAGATCATCGCTTCCTGGCAAGACAGTTTCGTGTCATTTGACAGCTGAACAGCTCCAAGCCCGATTACGACTATATTCGTGGTCTAATGCAAATGCTTCACATGTATTCGGAGGAACCCCATATGAGACCGGAGTAGGATCAGGGGATTGCCAACAAGATCAACTCTTGTGAGAAAGCTAATTATTTGAGTTCTGGACATCACACCTGGGCTAGACTAGCTCATCAACTTGAATGCAGCCGCCGACAATATTCGTGCTTGAATGCAATAGCAATGAAAGGCACAGTCCTCCCCAAATTATGAATCCTTCTCGCTACGTCATTCTCGCAGTCCAATTTCAAATTGGCCCAAAGCCTTAAACAGGTCTAATATCAAGAATCCGCCGCAGTTTTTTATTCAATATGGGTGTTGTACTCCAATAAGTCCAATTGTTGTACTTCAATGAATACTTGCAACTATATCTGGCTCATCGGCTCGAGTACTGACAGTGTAAGCCGACTCGAGCCACTCTTTATTTTACTGCTGACATACCGGCTTATTGCAGTAAACCATGGGAAATATTAGCTTGGTGGCTGATTTAGCTCCACTCCAAGTAACTGAAATGTTTCTATAATTGGAAATAGTTGAGCCAAGTGGAGTCTAGCTGAGCTGTGTCACCAGGCTGAGGCTTAGACAGTTTGGGCATGGATCAGGAGACTCTGGGCCATTCTAGGAAAGGATCAATTTGTCTTAGAAGACAAGATGTTCCTCTCAGGCATGTCACCAGTCATCCATCATGTACACCTTACTAATTGCAATGCAGATGTAGCCGTAGCAAGGAAGTTTCGCCTGGATCTTCTGCATTCTTTTGACACTTGCCCTGATGAAATACTAGATAGAACAGTACAAGTAGTGTTATTCACATATGGTGAGGCAATGGAAATTATTTGGAAGTGTCGCAAAGAGTACCTTTGAAAGGATCAAGGAACATCCGGCAGAATTGGATAGAATTGAAAAAGAGCAGAAATCTAATGATTATTCTTAAACATGCACTCATTGCCGGTCCCACAATATAGGTGTCCCTCACCTTGCTCAAATTCTGACACAGTCAAGCGTCGCCATCTCAAAGAAGCGCATGCTGGATGAACTCCTGGAATCTGACCTGAATCAACCCTGGCCATTGTGCTCCCCATCTCCTGGCTTAGAACACATTGCCAACCGTCCCAGGATCCTTTCCACACCACTGTCCTCACAGAAGCAAAGGACATTGAATGCTCTCCTCAACTCTGATCTCAATGCAGATGCCCAGTCAAGTGAAGGACAGATGGATAGTGAGATTGAGGTCGATTTTGAAGAGCAGCATGTGGGACACGAGGGTGAGCGGTGTCTTGCGGCATCTTTACAACTTTTTAACGTTCCTTCAGAAGATACTGTCAAGAATGCACCATCTTGGCGGACAGCTTTGACCGTGAATCTCAAATCCTCAAAATCATCGGTGACTGGAATCGCAAGAAAGAATATGACGAGAGCTTGGAGATTGTTTTGGAAAGGAAAAAGCATCTCTGCTCAAGATATGCCGAGATGCTGTGGGACAAGATGATTCTTTGGCAAATCAAAGAACAGTTGGAAGCTTCGGAGAGGGCTTTGATGAGACGCAAATACCGTAGATATGTTGCATTCAACCCACTGACTATTGGGATATGTATTCAAGTTCATCTTGATTAACCAACTTGAGTTTGCCAGAGGACTGGGACAAATGTGTGATTGTAGGTTCCTTACATGGAAGGTGAGGCTTTCCTGCTTTGGCAAACTGCTCCACGCTATGGCCCACCGAGATGATTGGCAGCTACTCTTGTGCTGTCAGTTACCTCATGTGGGGTACTCCCCAAACAGTCTGAAAATGCGGCTTGAGCCACTGCGAGAGGACAAGGCTACAAGGGGTTCACTCGGAGATGAATTCAACTTTGTGCGGTGCAACGAGTGAGGAAGTTTTGCCGAGGCTCGTCGAAGTATCTATGAAGTATCCATGTAGTGCCCTGATGAAATTGATATCCGGGATCAGTTCTTCTCTTCCTAATATCCTTTGTGAATGCTGCTAAGTCCAGTGTAGTGCTGGAAAGAATAGTGAATGAGCTCAATGGCAAGATGCCGAATTGTGTACATTGGCCGATCGGTGAATAGCTGATGAGCCCAACGGCAAGGTGCCGAATTGTGTTGATTGGCTGATCAGTGGATAACTGATGAGCCCAACGGCAAGATGCTGAATTGTAAGCCCAACAGCAAGATTCGCTACAGCCACCCTAGGCTAAGCGCAGACCCCATACTATTCTATTCTCAGAAATAGGTTTTCTCAGTAGATATACTTGAGAATGACAGCATTGCATTCTTAAATCAATCACATCTCAACAGGCCGAAAGCCAGGAGTCGGTAGTGATGACCAGTTAATAACCATAATTGGACTGGCAGAAGACCGACAAAGACCAAAAAATTAGTTTTTTGAATGACATGCATTCTTAAATCAATCACATCTCAACAGGCCGAAAGCCAGGAGTCAGTAGTGATGACCAGTTAATAACCATAATTGGACTGGCAGAAGACCGACAAAGACCAAAAAATTAGTTTTTTGTAGTCTTCGTCCAGTTTTTGCATATTAGGAAATTCCCAGGACCGGTCTTGGTCTTGGTCTTGGTCTTGCTTAAATAAGGCAAAAAACTGGACCAGACCGGACCTTAAAACACTAGCAATAGGCGCTCTGCTGTCTTGTAAAGTCGGTAAGGCACCAACTCCATGCAATTCACGAAGAGTGGTGTTACAATTGTCTCCAGAACTCTTACTATGTCTTTTCTCTATGTCTTTTCCCTTCACTTATCGCCTCTACTTTGTCTTCAAATGTATCATAGATCTCAAGTGATTTTGCATCATGTTTCACATCGCTGATGATCCAACCTTTCTCTACTCCTATCTCTGTTCCTTTCATTTCCTATCTCTGTTCTGTTTCCTTCCTATCTGGGTCTAGACCTTCTGATTCATGATGACGTCATTTATTCATCATTCATCTTACTCCATGTCCCTCACCCAATATATCTCTCAGTTCCAGAGCCACGTCGCCACCTCCAAGGCAACTGAAGAATAATCCACCCTCTGTCACTATTTCTCCTTGGGTATTTCCCCCTCCTTATCAGGAAAAATCTACCTCATGGAAGAAGTTCCTACCACTATCGCCAAATGGTACTCTCATGCTCAAAGGATCGACAACCAACAGCATCGAGCCTTCCTCACCAACACAAAGGGCAATCTGTTATCGTCCTCCAACTCTACCAAGAAATGAGACCTCAACATGATGGATGTTGACACTAGTGTTTTAAGGTCCAGTTCTAGGACCGACAAAAAACCGGTCCTAGGACCAGTCCTGGACTGGACTGACCATCCTGGATCCCTTTCCTGGTTTTTGTTACAATCAGTCTTGGTCTTTTGGTTTTGGGAAAAATGAAGAATCAACAAAAGACCGGTCGCAACCTGTCTTTCGGGCAGACCAATTGTACCTCCTATTTGGCAATACATTGATGCATTTTCCCTGATTTTTGCATATTTATACGATTTATTCTGAGTAAGATATGATATTTTTTGTAAAAGTCCCTCCTTCCATGACATACAACTCGAGATCAACTGTATCTTTACCATATGTGGACAGAGTGTCGTAATAAATAGTGGAAATGCAAGCCAGGAACCTCGGCTAAACTCGGTACAGCCACCGCTAAGCGCCGACCCCACGCCATTATATCTCCTGATATGGGTTTTCAATGTCAAGCTTACCCAAAATAACATGTCTTGACTGTGTGTGAACCGATTTACATGAAAAGATATGAGCCACATTGTAGCCCTGAGTGTCTAGTATATTTCAGTATGTTGGTCCTGCAAAAAGACTGAAGGGACTGGACCGGACCAAACCAGAAAAGACTGAAAACTAGTCTTTTTCGGTCTCAGTCTGGTTTTTTCCATATCAGGAAATTCCCAGGACCGGTTGCAGTCCGGTCTTTTCCAAAAAAGGCAAAAGACACCAGATCGGACCTTTAAACACTAGTCGACACTATTTGTATCCCTAAGCTTACCCCTTCCAAAAAGGAACAATGCTTTAAACAGGGACTCTGCCTTCGCTGCAGGAAATCTGGACACAATGCCACCTTATATTTTGATTGAGTTGCTTGACCAGGTATAGAAAGGTGTAGAAAACAGAAAGGGATATCTGTTGCTGCAGGGGCTCAGAGGAGCACTCATGGAACAGTTCAGACCATGTGTGTTGAGTGGGCAGAAGATTGGGCCCAAGATGTAGATCAAAGATGAGTAAAGCCAGCCATCTTTGCACCCATATAAAGACCATGGCGGGTCCAGAGGGACTGGGGCATAATTTTGACGAAGCTGTGGGCATGTGCATGTTGAAGACTCTGGCCGCAGAAACGTGCACTTGATACAGCCCACTCACCAATGGGACAACACCAATATGCCTGCAATACATCCACTGCACGACAATAGCCATCATGACTGATGCAACGTAGCTAATTCTGTGAATGAGGTTGTAAGACTATAACATTCTGTGTGTTGATATTGGGGAATTTTCTAGGAGGCTGAGGTTTTCTGTGGAACTGGGAAGCTGTGAATCCTGTAACATTCTGTGGAACTCTGGAGAACTTTGAGGGATTTTCTAGGAGGTCTTCTGTGGTATAGCACTGTAAGAGCCACTGTGAATGATGTGAAAGAACTGTAACATTCTGTAGAAATCTAGTAGATGTTTGTGGATTTGCTGGTGATTCTGTGAGAGTTTGTGGGGGTTCTATGAGTTTCTGTAGTCCACAGTTATTCCTGTGGGAGTCTGTGGAGTTCTGGGTATTCTGTGGCTACAGTGGTGATTCTGTGGGACTTCGTGGGATTTTTGGTAGTTTGCTGATGACGGGCAAAGTGAAGTCCACCAAAGTGGACACCACACGTCCCCAGTATGCAATCAAGATGTGAGGGAATTCTTCATTGAGCTACAAACAGTTCCATAAATAAAATAAACCATTTGCTTCATTGAATTCACCATTCATTGTATGGCCTCCATGAAGTGGGAATTGGTGTGGGAATTGGTGAGAGCACTGTGAGCCTTGACGATCTTGACAGCATTATTCTTCCCCTTGATCTTGATAAGGCTCTCCCCTGAAGTTGGTATAAGTGAGAGTATTTCTAAACTTCAAGATGTTCAATTAGCTTACGATGTTTGAACTCAGTCATGCACATCAAGGAGTCATACATGTTTGCGATGAATTCATCATGATTCTCTTTATGCCATCCAAAGAATGGCCACAATGTCTGGGTACCTGCATCAGAAAAATATCTTATTAACATAACATCACACAGGAGCATCCATTTGGCTGGCAGCTCTGCATTGCTCAAAGTGCAAGCAAATAGGGCTGGCATTATAAACTTCAGCTATGCTGCATGAAAAGCGATCAAAAGAAGTATCTTCGTCTTGCGCTGCAAATGCCATTGCAATGTTGTCCTCATCCAAGGGCTGGTCTGGCAAAACTGTTCCTAAACCCTCCGAGTTAGAGAGGTTTCCCCTGTCTGAGTCATTTGTTGATGGATTGCCAACAACAACTTCCATCACTGTACCAATGTTTTGCTCAATGTTACAAACCTCTTCATTTTCCACTCTTCGAAGTCACATGACCTGCTTAATCAGCATCACGTGACCATTTATATAATACTTCATCTTTCATTTCTCACTTTTCACTTTTCCAAGTCATGTGACTTGCACAGCCATAGGTCACATGACTTATCCTAGTAGCACCCATTGGAACAAGACTACTTTCTCTATCCCACCTCACTCGTGAAGGCAACCTAGATCCAACAAGGACTATGGCACCTCAAAAAGCACTAAGACACTGGGAGGGGAATGTATAGGATGGAGGGAATCCAACCAGAACAAGACTGGCTTGTTCGGTTGCTGCATTCAATGACATGTGCGCACAGACCAGCTTAGGGCTGGTCTGGATAAGCTATGCTAACTAATATGGTAAGTGTTCAACGGGTGCTACCAGGATAAGTCATGTGACCTATGGCTGTGCAAGTCACGTGACTCATAAAAGTGAAAAGTGAAAATCGAAAGAGAAAGTATATAAGTGGTCATGTGATGCTGATTAAGCAGGTCATGTGACTTCGAAGAGTGGAAAATGAAGAGGTTTGTAACAACTCGTTACCGGTACATCATGACAAACACTTTGCCTCTAAACCGCTTCGTCATTGTCGGATCCCAGACATAAGGGAGACCCCTCACATCAGAGGATAAAGAGAACCCTTGACCAGGTTACCGTCCAGGGGATTACGAACCCTTGATCTACAAATTGTATCGTGGGACTGTACATCTGACAAAGAAGTTCGCTTTGCTAGCGCTTTGACCTCATTCAAGAGGACATGGCTAGTCGCTTCTAATAGTATCAATCCCTACCCTGTGCATACTAGTAGGTCAGCACACACTTTCAAATGAGCGTAATTGTTATCGAGGTTGCACGTGATATAACCTTAAATGATCCGTGGGTATTACCTACCCCTCTGCTTGACGGGCAACAGATATCACCTGTGTGCACTCCTTGGTTCCCCCACCAGAAAGTCGTGCTCGTGACATGACCCTTGCCGAAGAAGATTTTGCTTTCAGATCTGAGTGACATGACTCCCTGTGAGATCCTCCTCATTATATGAGCATTACACTCATCCTCCTTGTCGGAACTTTTACGTTTCTCTATTGCTTCACCGTCCTCGCCTATCTCTTCTACCATCTATCTAATCAGGAAGAAGGATACCACCTCGAATTGACTCTCGCCGGAAAAGAGTTCAAACTCAGCTTTCTCTCCCCTGACTATCATCGCCCTACTGAACCTGATCCGTGGGAAGTCAAAACTTAGGAACTAAAAGACACTATCGGCGGCATTTTAATTCTGCCTCGACTCGAATCATACCTACACTCACAGACACTACATGAAAGTCTAACCGTGTATGACAATCAACGGACAAGGTCGTAGTAGAAAAGAGCAGAGCCTGCGTGCTTCATCTCCCCGCATCACCCAAGCAGACCCAGCGAAGACACATTGAAATAAATCCATCACCGCCGACCTTCCATCAACGCATGACGTCTCCAACTATATCCACAATGCCTTCATCAAATTTATGGAAACTCTCAAGGGACGAATACAGGTATGTTATCTTTATCTTTCTTTTCTTCTTCACTCTTGATTCTAACAACCTCAGGCAACCTCTGTTGGTCGTGTCTCCACCACTATGGATCTCTGTTCTGTGAACCAGACGAAGGCCTCGTTTATGGGCATCACCGCACACTGGATCGAACGGAAGAGTCTTACCTCCTGGACACTGTGTCACGAGGTCATTGCCTTCAAGAACGTCGTCAGAGCCTACAATGGTGAAAATCTTGGAGGCTATTTTGTTGCCCTCTACAAGCGAGTGGACATACTTGGTGGCAGGGAGTCAAAGGTTCTTCTTTTGTTTTTTTTTTTCAACCAACTTTGATTGATGCTAACATCATTCGATAGCTGTTTTGTATTGCCATCACCAAATTTATGAATGTTGTTGCTAAGATATCGCATGTTGAGACTTCAAGCACAATATGGGAGTTTGATCCGTCCTTAGACCAGAACTGAGTCCTTGGGGACTTGATTGACATCATTGCAACTATTCGGACCATTGCCATCAAGATTCAGGTGTCCGGACAATGCATCACGTACTTCGAACGGCTCCAGAACGAATGCGGAATCAATGTTTCCCTCAAGATCTTCACAGCAATGTACGGCAGTGGGGCACAGCAGACGGAATGCAGGCACGCTCTTACCATTTACGATAGGTAAGGATGCTCTAATTGTGTCTCCAACATACGCTAACTTTAAGACAGCCAATCAATCTCTTCATCAACTTGGCGAACGAGCTATTCGGTCCTATCACATCAATTCAACACACCAGCCACCCCATCAAATACATCCCATGGACAATGTTCGCTCTCAAGGCCTCTGATTGGAAGCGCGTTAATGACCTGCGGACCATCATCTCCGACGCCAATAGTATTCAAACATAAGTACTACATTCATATTATAAGCTCACCTACATCGAGATGGCGTGGGAAGGTGCTAATAAACAAAAGGAAGAACAGGAGGCGGGCAACCTCAATGCCAAAGACTGGCATCACGAAGCCTTGCAACTCATCGAGAAGACAATGGAGGATTATTGGAATGATGAGGTTGAAGATGAGATGACGCACCATCATGGAGTGGACGTCAACTCGAGTTGGAGTACAACCATCACCGTCGCCAGCTCCTGAAACACAAGAAATAGTGGGGGTTGGAAAGAGGAGTTACAGTGTTACATTCTAGACATCCCCTCCGAGTCGGAGGTTTCAAAAGACACTGATGTCATGTCCTGGTGGGTATGTAGTATTTTAAGGTCCAGTCCGGTCTGGTCTTTTGCCTTATTTGGGCCAGACCGAGACCATAACCGGTCCTGGGAATTTCCTAATATGGAAAAATGGGACCAAGACCACAAAAAACCGATTTTTCAGTCTTTGTCGGTCTTATGCTGGTCCGGTTACTACTGATTCCTGGCTTCCGGCCTATATTTTTTTCATCCAAATCGGTTCAGGGGTCGTCGAGATATGATTGATTTAAGATTACATGTTATTCTCGAGTATATCTACTTAGAAAACCTATTTCTGAGAATAGATTAGCATGAGATCGGCGCTTAGGGGTGGCTGTACCGATGATAGCCGGGTCACGTGGCTACATTATCCACCAAGAATTATGTAATTCTGCCCATATGCGGCCACGATATGGCCGATCTCAAGTCATATGTCATTTTGGAGAAGCCGGTTAAAAATCGGTTTTTCATTGGTCTTAGGACCGGACCTCAAAACACTAGCGGTATGTGTTTCCATTATATATTATTACTATCTAATGCTCCTAAAATGGTGGCTTGGATTGAGGTCAACTCGGAGACCTTCACTTCCAATAAAAAGATATGTCTGGCAGTTCTTTCCCAAGTAGGGGATATTGGAGAAAAGGATAAAAATGGAGCTGGCGCTTGCGCCAGAAATGAGCTAAAGAATAGACGAGGTTTGGCTGACCGCCTATGGCCTGACCCAGATGAACTCGAGAAACTTCTGGACGGACGATTCCAAATTGGCAATGAAAGGGATATAGCCCTTCAAAAATTAATGGACAAAAAGCAAGGATTAAAAGAGCGGACCCAGGTCTTCCTGACCAGCTGGATCCCCCTTTATGACCAAGCCAAATGCGATCCAATGATGGGGATCATGCTTCTTGAAAGGAACAGCTGACAAGAAATCATTAAATACATGTTCCCCCAAGGCGAGCGACCTACGGACATCGCCAAATTCATTGCCATGATCCAAAAATATGCCAATGCAATCGAAGCATTCAAAACCTGCTCCTCCTCTTTCTCCCCCCACAATCCAAATGCCATGGATATCGACGCCACCGTAACTACTACCGATGTTCGAAAAACGTCTCTGGGATGTTACAATTGCAGAACAGATGGACATCGGGCAAAGGAATGTAAAAAGCCATCGACAAGATGTAAAGATTGTGGATTTTCTAGAGGTGGACATAGAAAGGACTGTCCAAAATTCAAGTCCAGAAACATGCGAGCCGCAGAAGGAACTGCTGAAATAAACCAATGCGCCGCACAATCGCCTAACTGGGAAAAAGCGATACAAGGAATGGACTTAGAAGCGGCGCAAGCCTATTTTTGTGACCTCGATGTGACTCAGGGAAAAGAGTAAGGGAGATCATATTGGGTATGACACCTCCCCCTCCTATAAAACAAAAAAATAGTTTACTTTCGGACTACCGTACTCGACGCCTAGATAGTGCTAGTACAAATTCTGTTTCTCCTTCTCAATTTCTTCTCTTTCTTCTTTTAATCGTTTTGATATATTAGATAGTGATGTTTCTCTTGATTCTTTGTCATCTCGAAGTAGTATCCTATCAGATGATATCACTGAAGCCACGATCTTGAAAGAGCATGCTCTCCGGGAAGGGAGCCCTTAATTTGGCTTACAAAGAAAATAAAAATAGTTTCCCCCCTCAGATCCCGACTGAGTGGAAAGTCTGCACTATGCGGCCACTCAGGGAACTAGTCCTAAAAATAGATATAGTTACAAAAACCAAAAACATCGAAGTGGCCACAATCCTGGACAGCGGGGCAAATGGAATTTTTATAGATACCAAATGGGCCAAGGCCTAACACATACCCCTGAAACCCCTTGAACTCATTATACCGGTTTACAACATGGATGGAACGATCAACTCGGCAGGAGGCATTGCCTACACTACCAACCTAATCATAGATTTTCAAGGACATCACAAGAAAATAACAGCCGATGTGACCAACCTAGGAAGGAATCAAATGATTCTAGGATACACCTGGCTACGTGATCATATTGGTGCCTGAAGCATATCACAACTATCTTGATGTCTTCTCGAAGAAGGCCAGTGAATGCATGCCCGAAATGAAAACATGGGATCATGCTGTAGATCTGAAACCAGATTTCAAACCAAAAAAGGGTAGATTAATTCCCCTCAACCCTGTGGAACAGGATGAAGTCAAAGCCTTCATTGACGACCAATTGAGCAAAGGTTACATCAGACCTTCGAAGTCCCCACAAACTTCGCCAGTGTTCTTCATTCCTAAAAAGGATGGTAAAAAGCGAATGGTTATGGATTATAGATATCTAAACGAGGGAACTGTTAAAAACAACTACCTTCTTCCACTCATTGGCTCGATTGTCGATAAATTAAAAGGAAGCAAGATCTTCACCAAGATGGATCTCCGTTGGGGCAATAACAATGTGAGAATCAAAGAAGGACATGAATGGAAAGGAGCCTTTGTGTACTTCGGGATGTGTAATTCCCCAGCCACGTTCCAGAACATGATGAACGACATCTTTGCAGATATGGAAGGCATAGTGATTATTTACATTGATGATCTCTTAATCTTCACCAATGGAGACATGAAACACCATCAGGAAATGGTCAAAAAGGTCTTAGAAAGATTGCGGAAAAATCACCTGTTTGTAAAATCCAAAAAGTGCTTCTTTGGAGTACAAAAAGTCGACATGTTAGGCATGGACGTCTCTTGCGATGGAATCTCAATCAATGCTCAAAAACTCAACGGCATTGCTAAGTGGCCGGTCCCCACTAATGTAAAAGCCGTGAGAAGCTTCTTGGGTTTAGCCAACTTCTATTGCCGCTTCATTATCAATTACAGTCTAGAAGCGAGACCTCTGCACAACTTAACTAAAAAGGATCAACCCTGGAAATGGGAATCGGCTCAGCAAAAAGTGTTTGATACGCTGAAAAATAGATTCACAACTGCGCCTGTATTGGCATATCCGGATGACATGACCTCTTATCATGTCGAATGTGACACCTCAGACTTTGCAATGGGAGCCGTGCTCTCTTCCTTGAAAACCAACAAATAGCACCCAGTTGCATTTATGTCACATTCCATGACTCCAGAACAGCGCAATTATCCCATCGCTGACAAATAAATGCTCGTGATCATTTTGGCACTACTTAGAAGGTGCTAGACACAACTTTGAGATTTGGATGGATCATAAAAACCTCTATCTGGACGACCTTTACGTTGATCCACCACCATAACTCTTTAGTTCTAAATGAGTTCACCACTATATTGTTCACTGCAGCCGCTACTGTCAGCTCTACTCCAGTTCACTACTGAGATGTCAAAAAGTTGACACTCAGCGAACAGAAAGATTGGCAGAAAGCAATGGAAGAAGAGATTAAGTCTCTTCATGACTGCAAAGTATGGGAACTTGTGGATCTACCTCCAGGTAGAAAACCTATCACAGGGAGATGGGTCTTTGCAACAAAGAGCAATGGTTGTAAAAAAGCTCGATTTATTGTGACTCATGGTTTTACTCAGATCTATAGGATAGACTTTGAAGAAACCTTTTCCCCTGTCACTCATTTTGAAACTGTCCAACTACTCTAGCACCCGCAGCACTAGAGGACTGGAACATCAAAGCCTTGACGACGACGAGGAGCTCTATATAGTGCAACCAGAATGTTTCATCAAATGAGGAAAAGAGAACAAAGTTTGTCACCTTCAAAAGGCCATTTATGGTCTCAAGCAAGCCACCATCAAATGGAACAAGGCTTTGCATAAATCCCTTGAGAAGATGGGACTCAAATGCACAATCTCAGATCCAGGCATTTATGTCAAATACATTCGCAAAGATAAGATTGTTTTCATTGTTTATATTGACGATGCACTTTTTATGGGTAGTAACTTAAAGCTACTCCTCGAGCACATCGACGTCTTCACACATTAATGGAAATCTCATGTTCTAGACGATGCCACAGAATATCTTGGCATGTGTATTACCAGAGATCAAGATTGGACCAAATTTGAAAGTAGTTGCTCTTTCTTCCACAGAAGCAGAGTACATTTCCATGACCAAAGTTGCCAAGCAAATTGAGTGGCTTTGAAATCTCTTTGCTGAGATTGGTCATGAGATCAAACACCCGATATCACTTAACTGTGATAATTAGGGAGCTATGTTTCTTGCGTCGAATCCTACTCAAGAAGGATGATCGAAGCATATCACAATTTGATATCACTATATCCGAGATGCAGTCCAAGAGTTTATTTAATACTCTTGAGCTTTTCCATGTTTCTACGAATGATCAAAAAGGCTGACATCTTTACAAAGAATGTTTCCTTTGACAAGTTTCCCACAGGCTCTTTACACCTTGGTCTCACTGGATATTCATCCAAGCTATAACGTCTTCCATCAGCTCAACAAGGAGTGTTGAATCAGTAGTATTCATTTACTTATTACTTCCGATTCTAGACCAAGTCTCTTTCTTACCTTTTGTTTTCTCTGATAGGTAAGAGCAGTTATTGCTATTGGCTTGACTCAGCTGTCACTGAGTCTATAACACTATTGGCTGATTACTCAGCCTTATATCTTTGCTTATTGATCATATTTTGAGTTACTTATGCCGTTGGTTAGAACTTCTTACATGATACTCTAGAATGTTCTTCAAACATTCCTTTCCACAATATATACAAACATATGTTGTAGGATATAAGGGCCTAAGCTTGACCCTTGAATATCAGGTCACTTTCACACTCTTCAATACAGTAATTGATACCTCGTCTTAGCTCACACTTTTGACTCACTATGACTAGTAAGTTCTCTACTAGAGCTCTCCTCATCCCTACTTTGAGATCCCCTTGGTCTGTGCATAGAAGGTTCCAAGATAGGACTTCTAAACTCTCAAGTTGGAAAAGCGCCAACACACGCTCAGATGAGGAAGAAGGGGAAGGCAGCCCAGGCTGGTACTTCCCACCCTAAATTTGTGATATCATCAATTAAAGGTTCCATCAGCTTACTGAACACCAGCTGGTGGAAGTCATTCCCCAAATGGGAAGCTCTCACTGTTGCTGAAATGAAATACCAGAACAATTGGACATGTGGAAAAATACCATGGAATGAACCTTCAGGGAACCCAAACCGGCCACCATAAGCAATGTTGACCAAGGGGGTACCGTGTCCCAAAGCCCACCCCACTCATCTCACCCCAAACTGAGAAGAGGTGTCAAACATACCTGGCTAACTGGCTCTTCTTATGACACACCTGGTTGATGCGCATCCATGATGACCCGCCTCAGCATTTCCCTTCCCTGCAAATATGGCGAAACCTCCTGGGCTCTGGCAGAACCTTTCCATGCAGAGTGTGACTATGGGTGGTATTGAAACTCAAATGCAAGCTACTAGAAAGGCAGGGCTGGAAGGATTCACATGGTCTACTGAGGCTGGCATCCTTGAAGACCACAATACAACCTCTCCCACTAATGCGTGGAAGCTTGCCTAGTCAATTGAGAACACCCTCAATATCCAGATATACACCGACATCTTCATCACCCCAAACACCTCGCACAAACACACAATATTGCTTAATGGAACCGTCAAAGTGCCTGAAATTGACATATAGTAGCTATAATTACTCCAACAGAAATTTGTAAGCTGCAATGCTTGTAGCATATGGGAGATAAGCATGATGTCTCAGAAATTTCCCAAATGCCTCTGAATAATGTTTGAAATCCACCGCCACATTCTGTGACATGTCATTGAGGGACATGTACTTACTCATTTCCGCAGTATCTCTAGTACCTCTACGCAAATAATAGAAGGTATGACCAATATGAAAGACTGATTTCCCAATATTCTCAACAGAATGCACGGTGTTCAGGGATTGAATATACTCAAAGCTTCTTGTACTTGATACTCAAGGTAAGCAACAATATTCAAAATGAATTAGATCAATGTAAGAATCAATTAGAATGATGACTCAAGTATTCACCCACTGTTACACCTGGCCCGGATAGGGTCGGATGTAACTTGGAGGCGAAGGCTAAAGACGAGGGATAGGCTGAGCAGACGTAACGTCTGGCGAAGCCGAAAGACTAAGTATTCTTGCGAGGAGGAACTCACTAAGAGTCACGTCACTCGAAGACTAAAGGCACACCCGAGAGGGCTGAGACTCAGTAATATTCCAAGTAGCTCTAGCTTAGAGGTTTACAAAAGACGAGATAGGTCTTTAAGTACTAGGAGATGGAAGGCAGTGGAACTGCATGGAAAAGAGGAGTCATCCGCAGTAGGGAATGAGTCAGAAGCTGCAGAGATCTAGACTACACAGTAAGTGAGGACTGATGAATGATATCATCATGAGTCAGAAGATAGGGAAGTGTCAGAACAAAGATAGGAAGACATAGGATCAGAGATAGGGAATTGTGGACCGTCAGCGATATAGAAAGAGATGGGAAATCGCTGGAGGTCTATAGTACAATGTAAGTACAAGTGAAAGCGAAGAGAGAATAGTAACGGAGGAAAAAGAGATACATAGAGTGTCCTCAAGACGATCATAACATTACCCCCGTTGTAGCCTTGGAGTCACCAACCTAAGCTTAATAGTCCAGGTAGGATGGCTCGCCGTTGATGTTTGTGTCTGCAGCACCATTGTGAGTATCCTCTTCATCGTAGTTATATCCTGGAGATGGAGGACAATCATTGATCGGGTGGGGAGGGTATACAGGACGAGGACAACCACGGTGAGAGGAGGGAGTTTCTCGAGTTTGGCAAAAAGGTTTGGCGCGAGCACGTCCAGAGCAAGTGGACTGATAAGAGGAGCGCGAGGAAGACAAAGATGAGGAGGAGGGAGAAGGTTGTGGAACATGACATTTAAGAGGGCATCCGCTTTGATTGTGTCCAGGTGCTTGTTTGAGGCAAAGTGGACAGGTATAGTGCCAGTGGGGACAATCAATACGAATGTGACTGAGTCGTCGACAGGTGAAACAGGACGTTCGGAACAGTCTATGACTAGGGTCCACAGGAAGGTCAAGTTCTCTAGCGAGTCTTGCTTCCGCCGAGTTCATAGCAGCGTCTTCCGCTCAAGTCAAAGGGAGAGAGGAGGCGGATGGGGTGGAGGTGATGGACCTTGGCGGGGATTGGTATGCGGGGTCCATATGTTCTAAATGTTCTTCGTCGCTTCCGTGTACCGAGACTGAATCAAAGACTGCTTCGATCTTATCTATCTCTGCCTGGATTGCTTCAGGTCCGAACGGGGGAGATGGGGACGGAGAGGGAACGAGGGTGGGGATAATGTCTGCGGGGAAGGGAAGGATGGCGCGGGGCTTACTGCTTCTACTTCTGCAGGGATGCATACATGAAGAGAGGGACAAGGAAGTCCTGGGGGACTCAAGGGTGTTTGTGGGATGGTAAGGGGGGTGGAGTAGATCGTCATTTCAGCCAGAAAGCGATCAATGTCAGTGATGAACTCGGTCATTCCGAGTTGGTGCATGGCCGAGAGGAGGTGTTCCTCGGCAGCTCTTTGGGTGTTATTGATCTGGATAGAGAGGAAGGCAGCCTGAGAGTCAGCCGGGTTTCTCAGGTTGGAAGCAATAAGTCCGAGACGTGAGATATGGGTGAATGTATTATATAAAGAATGAAGAGGGGATTTGATGTCGGCGTATGCGTAGATGTCATGGGTATAGCGGGCGTCCTGCAAGTAGACGCGAAGTCTTCGCAAGTCTTCTGGGGAGGCGTTGTCAGCTCTAATCTTGCTAGCATAAAGGGGAACATTGACAGTGTTAATGCCATGGTATACATTAGAACGAGCGGGGAGGGGAGGAGAGTCAATACGCCAGGGAACGGCGGATTCATTGTCTAGATTCTGGGAGATGGGGGAGGAAGGAGGGGATTTGAGATCACCAGGACCCAGAGGCATTCCACCAAGAGGGCTAGGGAGACGACCTCGAGCCAGAGGACTGGTAGGAGAGAAAGAACTATGCAATGAAGGAGGGGGTGAAAGAGAAATGGAAGAAATGGAAGAAATGGAGTCGGAAGGGACATAGCTGGACATTTTTGTAAGAGTGACGGTATTGGGTTTCTAAGATGATGAGAGTTAGGAAGGGAAAGCGATGGGATGGAGTTTCTTATATGCTAAAAGGATTGTTTTTGCGTGTTTTAATTCTCGTGCTGGTATCCAGGTATCTTCTTCGGCCGTATATCCTTTCCATCGGATCAGATACATGTAGTACCTGAGGGGACCTCTGTGGCGTATGATCCACAGTATTTCAAACTCCTCTTCGCCTTTGATAAGATCTGGTGGTGGAGCAGGGAAGTTCGGGCCGTGTACGGGGTTTTCGTGATAGGGCGATAAGAGGGAAGCGTGAAACACGTTGTGAATGCTCCAGGTTTTAGGGAGGTGTAGCTGATAAGTGATGGGAGATAGGACCTGGGTGATGGTAAAAGGTCCTTCCTTCTCATTTCGGAGCAAATTTCCGAGAGGTGAGGTTCCGTTTGAGGTTTTTGGCTTCGAGCCAGACTTTGTCTCCTTTTGCAAATGGGGTAAACCCTCTACCGTTTCTAGCGGACATAACCTGTTGAGCTAGCTCATGCGCTGCGAGGGCTTCGTCTCGGGCTGTGGAGAGGGCTTTGAGTCTGGATTCGATGGCAGGGAGATTAGAATCAGCGATGACGGTGGGAAGGGGATGGGGTTCAAAGCCCATCATGAGGAAGAAGGGGGACTTTCTGGTTACAGAATGGGGGTGATGATTGTGGACGAACTCCGCTTGCGTGATCAGATGTGGGGTTGTCTCCACAAAGGATCCGGAGGTAGGTCTCGACCTCTTGGTTGACATGTTCAGTCACGGTTTCTCTGTCCGTTTGAGGGTGATAAGCGGTAGAAAGAGAGAGGTTGTATCTGAGGACCTTTCCGAGTTCTCTGGCAAAGGAAGAGGCGAATTGTGGACCGCGATCGGAGATGATTTTGTCATAGAGTCCGAAGTGTTTGTATACTTTGTGGAAGAAAAGGGTAGCTATCCCTTCGGCGGTGATGGTTTTCTTGGTAGGACAGAGAATTACCCCCTTCGTAAGCCCATGGTCGACCACGACCAGTAAGGAATCAAAGCCGGAGGAGGAGGGGAGATCGGTAATAAGATCGCAAGAGATCTGCTGGACGGGTCGAGAGGAGGTTGACTTGATCGGAGTGAGGGGGGGAACAGTAGGATGGGTGTTCGCCTTGCATTGCTGGCAAAGGGAACAGCCTTCGACGATTTGCGGACAAATTGGGCAGTATTCCGCGGCGATGGCAGGTTTTAAGGTAGCCAGGGTGGCCAGCGGAAGGATCGTCATGAGAGCGAGCGATGATGTTGCGACGGAGGGAGTTGGAATCCAGGATGTAGACACGGTTTTGATAGGTAAGGACGCCACTGTCAACTTGCCAATCGGAGAGGCGGGAGGGATGTTTCCTTCGAGAGCCTGAAGGGCGTTACGGACAAGAGTATCATCACCGGAGGCAGAGGAGATGATGTCGCGAAGGGTGGTATCAATGACACGTACAGAAAGTGAGGGGGGACGAAGGGTAATAATGTCTTCATTGTTGGCATTGAGGGAGATTTTATCAGGGCAGCAAGAGAGAGCATCGGGACCAGCAAGATGAGTCCCAGGAACGTGGGTGATTTTAAGGTCGAAGTTGGCAAGGTCGAGGAGCCAGCGGGCTTGGTGGCGGTTCAGATGTTGGGGACTATGGAAGAAGGTAAGGTTCTTGTGATTGGTGAAGATGTGAACCGCGAAAGGGGAACCGCGAAGATATTGGCGCCATGCCTTGAGGGCGCGGATAACTGCAAGCAGTTCACGATCGTAGATATCGTAGTTTCGTTCTGTGGGGATAAAGGACTGGGAAAGGTAGGAACAGGGATGCCAATCACCGTTGGAATCGGTCTGGAGAAGGATTGCTCCAGTGGTGTCATGAGAAGCATCGGTAGCGATCGCAAAGGGGGCGGAAAGATCGGGGAGGTTTGGACAGGTTTGGACAGGAAGGATTGTTTGAGACAATCAAAAGATGACTGGCAGGCGGCAGACCAGTCCCAAGGTTTCTCCTTAGTGAGGTCAATGAGGGGGCGGGCGATGTTGGAGTAGTGGTCAATGAATCGTCGATAGAAATTGGCAAAGCCAAGGAGTGAGCGGACAGTTTTGACAGTGGTAGGGGTTGGCCAAGAGGCGATTCCATTGAGTTTGACTAGGTCCATAGCCAGGGTTCCTGGTTTGACAATCATACCGAGGTATTCGACTTCTGCAGTGGCAAAGTTGCATTTCTCTAGACGGAGGTGGTGGTCGAGTTCTTCCATCCGTTGGAGGACTCGCTTAGTATGTTCCAAGTGAGAGGTGTCATCAGGGGAGAAGATCAAGAGATCATCCATGTAGATAACAAGCCATCCTTTAGCAATCATGTCGCCGAAGGAGTCATTCATGAATCGTTGAAAGGTAGAGGGGGAATTATTCATGCCGAAGAACATGACGGTAGGTTCGAAGAGGCCTTTATGAGTAATGAAAGCTCCTTTCCATTGATCTCCTTCCTTGATACGAACATTGTTATAACCCCAGCAAACATCGAATTTGGTGAAGACTTTGGCTCCTTTGAGTTTATCGATGAGGTTGGAGACAAGGGGGAGAGGGTATGCGTCGCGGGTGGTATGAGAATTGAGGTAACGATAATCCTGACAGGGATGTAGTTTGCCATCCTTTTTCTTTGCGAAGAAGAAGGAGGATGCCTGGGGGGATTTGAAAGGTCTGATCTTCCCGCTGCGAAGGTTTTCATCAAGGAAGACTTCAGTGGCTTTCTGTTCATCTGGTGAGAGAGGGTAAACCTTTCCGATCTTTGGTACAAAGGTATCATCAAGCTGTATTGCGTGATTGTAAGGACAAGAGGGGGGAAGGCGAGACGAGGCTTCTTCGGAGAAAACTGAGGAGTAAGCAGTATATTCTGGGGGAAGAGTAGTTTTGGGTTTTGACTTCTCTGCTTCAACTGCAAGGTTTGTAGCAGTAGTAAGGCGAGCGACTAGAGGGGATCCTTTGGAGATGAAGCATTACTCGGCAAAGCACTTCAGGCGACCTGGACCAGGTGGCTATTAGCCTCTATTTTTCTGCACAAAATAGAGGCTAATAGCCACTTTTTATATGGGGCATCCCAGGGACTCTATACAATTTTTGCCAAAACCATTTTTAGGATGTTTGGATGCATTATGTCAGCAGCCACCAAACAAGTGGGAGTCCCTCAGGGAGTCCCACAACCATTGTGGGACTCCCACAAAATTGATTTTGTCTGAAAACCATTTTCAGAATGTTGGGATGAATTATGTCAGCATGACCAAATTTGTGGGACTCCCACAAGGGACTCCCACAAATTAAAAGTGTCTGAAAACCATTTTTGGAATGTTTGGATACATTATGTCAGCATGACCAAATGTGAGGGAGTCCCTCACAGATTAAAAATGTCTAAAAACCATTTTTGGAATGTTTGGATGCATTATGTCAGCATGACCAAATGTGAGGGAGTCCCTCAAAGATTAAAAGTGTCTGAAAACCATTTTTGGAATGTTTGGATGCATTATGTCAGCATGACCAAATGTGAGGGAGTCCCACAAAATTAATACAAACCTCTTTGGGAATATTTCAATATGCCCATAAACATTGTAATTCAACTGTCAGACAAATTGGAGTATGAAATTTTCAGCCATAAATCAAACAATACACAATAGAACAAAAATAGGACTCCCACTACTCACAGTGGGACTCTCTTAGTACTCAAGTGGGACTCCCTTAACATCCATGTGGGACTCCCTCTACTCTTAATGGGACTCCCTTAGCACTTAAGTGGGACTCCCTCCACTGCTTGTGGGACTCCCTTAGCACTCAAGTGGGACTCCCTCAGTACTCAAGTGGGACTCCCTCCACTGCTTGTGGGACTCCCTTAGCACTCAAGTGGGACT